>PVHY01001109.1:83026-174365 GCA_004024945.1 Uropsilus gracilis | reverse complement strand
GCAGTGTAAGAAAGACCGCTAAGTGTAGGCTTTAGGCGGACAGGAAACTTAGGCAGGCGAATGATGATCACAGACACGAATTTAGTGAGCAATGAAATCTGCTGGTTTATTGTAGGTTTGCAGGCCACTTTTTATGTTGTTTAAGAGGTATTTTGACATTTTATGAGGAGGGGCTTCTTGTGAGTAGTGAGTAGTGGGTGTATTATCTCAGTGAGGGGCAGAAATGACCGCGTGAGTGTAATTATCATTGAGCGGGTGAGGACGATAATGCGAAAGACAGAAATTAATATCTTAAGAGAAAATAGATTATCATTAGATACTACTAAACATTTTTAAGCAATCATTTTTAGTGAATCAGGATAATTAAAGTTGGTTACAAGTCACCCAAGGTTATTCCTTGACTGTAAAGCTTTATCTAGTTCTCCTTCCCTCGGTCTCCTTCCAGTATTTCAATAACTTTTCACAGAAAATTTAATTAAGGTAAAAAATCTGACGCAGGGCTCCTATATTTTCTTAATAATAATGCAGTTCATGACTTCAGCACTCTTATACCTGGGGTCCGGGGAGCTACGCCCCCTAGGGGGTCCCCTGATTCTCAGGTCAGCTCCCAGTTTGTTCCTCCTGCAGGGGGGCAGAAAGCTTAACTTGCAAAGATTTAGATTACAAGTTTCTCATCTCTGAGATGGGCTCCCACAAAGTTCTTTACATATTTTGCAAATATTCCTTACCTTCTGTGGGTTATCTTTTTCCTTAACAATTGGTATCTTTTAAATTAAAAAAGTCTTCATCTAGATGCAATTCAATTTACCTGCTTTTCCATTTGCTCATTATTTGTACTTTTCAGTGTTACATGTAACAAACTTTGTCTAATAATTCTAAGTCACAAAGATTTTTCCTATGTTTTCTTCCAAAAATTTTGCAGTGTTAGTTATTACATATAGATCTTTAATCCAAATGAAGTTTTTTATATGAAGCAGATATCCAACTTCATTTTTTTACATATGGATATCCAGTTGTCCTAAACTATTTGTTTATAAAACTATCCTTCCTACACAAAACTAACTAGCTTATACCCTTCTAGGAAAGTATTTGTTCATAAATATATAGGTTTATTTCTGAACTATCAGTTCTATTCCATTGAGGAACTAGAAGCATATCTTGATGTCAGTATAACACCATCTTGATTACTACAGCTTTGCAGACATGTTTCCTCTGATTTTGTTATTCTTTTTCCAGGTTGTTTTGGCTACTCTAGGCTCCATGCATGCATTTTCCACATGAATTTTAGGATTAGCTATTCAGCTGAAATTTTGATAGGAACTGAGGTAAATCTGTAAAATATTAGCATTCTAATAATATTACTGTTATCTTTTGATCCATGAACTATGGGCTGTCTTTTCATTTATTTAATTTTCTGTGACTTTTAAATTTAATGTTTTGTAGTTGAAATGTAAAAATTCTTTGTTACTTTTTAAAATTTTTCCTTTAAATGTTTTATTCTTTTTGATATTGTTGTTGAAAAGGATTATTTTTTCAAATGCTGTTTTCAGATTATTCATAGCTAGCATATAGAAATAGCGTTAGTTGCTATATATTGAATTTATATACTATAGCCTTACAAACTTATCAGGTCTTTTGTGAATCACTAATACATTCACACACACACATATGACCTCATATACATAAATAGGACCCTATATAACATATAATAAGAGTTCATATATATTGATATATCATGTTATGTACAGAGATACTTTTATTTATATCACTTTTTCCTTTCCTATCTGGATTCCTTTATTTTTTTTTCTTCCTAATTGCTCTTGTTAGACTTTCCAATATAATGTTGAATAGAGGTACTAAAACAGACATTGTTTCCAATTATTTCTGGACCTTAGGAGAAAATTCAGTTTTTACCACTGATGTGATATGCTATGCTGTAGGTTTTTTCACAAATGCCTGTAACAGGGTAAAGAAGCATTCTTCCACTCCTGGATTGTTGAGTGTTCTTCCCATTAAAGTTGCTGAATTTTGTCAAATGCTTTTCCTGTATCAACTGAGATGTTTATATGGGTTTTTTTATTCCATTTGTACGGTATATTAATTGATTTTTATATACTGAACCAACCTTGCATTCCTGGAATAAATCCTCACTTGATCAAATGATATAGTCCTTTTAAGATATTGCTAGATTCAGCTTCCTAGTTTTCCTATATCTTTTATTCTTAAGTAATGTTGGTCAGTAGTTGTCTAGTATTATCTTTGCCTGGTTTTGACAATAGTGTAATGCTGACTTCATAAAATGAATTGGGAAGTATTCCACATTAATATTTGTATACACCATTTTCACACTTTTGAAAAACATATCTTGTATTTTCTTTGGCTTTCAGTTTTCTCTTCCTTAGTAACTGAGGGGACTTTAGTTTTCACAGCACTTGAAAGCTATGAATTTATTGTTAAAATGCAGTGAGTGAAAAAAAGTGAACAATCCAAAAAAGACATTTTTCTTTTTCTTTAATGTAGTAAAACAATGTACCTTGAGAAGTACTCAGTCCACTTATAAAAAATATTTCCTTTAGATTTCATAATGCTTTTCATTTGTCTTTAAGATAGAATATAACTTTACAAAAATTGGAGGATCATAGAATATAAAATTTTAAAGTTTATGGAGGTTGGAAAATTAATTCAGCTACCTAATTAGTTAGGAAAACAGGCTCATAGGAATGCTTAACAATGTATAACACAAGAAATAAAAATCAGAGCTGTCTCCTCTCTCTGATACATTTCACATCAGTTCCCTCATTTCTAATAGCAGTACTGTTACCAAACATAGTAATAAATGGGGGGGAACCCCCCAGTTATGGTTTCTGGGGAAAAGTAAACAGCACATGGCTCTTGGTCAGAGGACACTTCAAAAGACTCAGTGTAATGGCAAAATTTTTCTGTCCAATAATGTGCCTCTTCTGTTAGACTATAGTTTATTTGGGCTGTTAGCAATTCTCATCACCACTTCAACTGTCTTTAAAAGTAAACAAAAGTTTGTAAGTATTAACCCTGACTTTTTAATTTAGAATCTCTAATTTATTTCTCGTGATTAAATTTGGGATTTTTTCATGTGAAGGGTAATTTTAAAAAAAAAGGACTACATTCTTCTTTTATTTCTAGTTTTTTCCTTCTCATATTTAAAACAAGACCACAGATACTCCCATTTAAATGCCCATGGTTTCCAAAACTCATCTACTCAATTCAATGAACTTTTACTGATTACCTAGCATCAGAGGTTCAAACTTGAATCTTGCCAAAGCAGAAAATATCTCTTTATCAAGTTAGAAAGCTTACCCTGGCAGTATGTGAAAGATACAAAGAGGAGAAGGAAAAGAATAAGCAGACCCAGGAGTAACAGCTCGAGCTGCCAGTAATAGTAGAGGATGGAATGAGGAATGCCCAAGCCAAGACAAGGGTAGACTAGATGGAACAAAGGTGTGAGGACTGCCACTTCTCACCCAGTTAGTCCCCACACCTATTGTCTCATCAGTTAATCTCAAACTGCTTCTCAATTGCTCAGCCTCTGACACTGTTATGGACTCTTATACTTGTTAAAGATATCCCTTCATTTCTGTCAGTCTATTTCTATTACTAATCTAAGAATCCAGTTGAAAATTGAAATAGCTATTTTTCCTCCACAAAGTCTTACTGAATTAGTCCTGCCCAAATTTGGTTTCATATCTGTGACAAAAGAATTTATATGCTAAGTATAAAAAAAGAACTTAACACTTACCTAAATATAAACCATACACTAGTAGAATCTGAAGTAATAGGAGTTCGCAGTGTTACTGCATTTATTCTTCCCCTTAAAGGAATGAAAATGTAGTGTAAAGTATGTAGGAGGAAGGGAGGAGAGAAAGAAGAGAGCTTTTCACACTCATGTGAAATATATGTATCTCAGGGGTATCTATTTATAGCCCTTAAGGAATTATTCTTTTCCATAGGAAAACTTAACTGCTGTTTTGCGTATTTGGTCAGATTCCCAACACATTGTTTCCTGTTTAGTGAAGCTCTTTTACTGTGATGGCCTAAATCTACTAATTTTTTAAAGGGGTTTTTTTTTTGTATTTAACATATGGAGAAAGAAATGGGAAACCTCTTCATGCTTATGAGCTCAATTTTTGAAATGCTTTGTGATATGTAGTAAATAACCATCCATTTCTAGACTATTGGACTACAAATGAAATGAAGTGGGATAGAAAGACAAATTGTTCAAATCAGAGGAAAATGGGTCTGTTCCATATGTGAACTTCAGATGTGAACTTCAGAAAACCATGGCCCTTCTAAGAATGATCTTATATGAGGACCAGTAAATGAGATGGCTATTCTTCCACTCTGGCTGGCAAACTCCCTAAAGGAAAACGGTTTAAGAAGAAAATTATAAGAACTATTTGGCAAATCCACTATAGGCTTAGTCACAGGAAACTGAAGTATAAAGCAAGTTTAAAAGTTGTCACAAAGGATTCTGAGCACTGGGATATAGGTTTCCCATGAAAATATGACAGTCATATCTATCTATGCCTAGAGCTTTCAGACAATACAATTATGGATTCTGAGTATACATGTTCCCTAGAAGATAGGCCCTACTGTTTTTTGGAAAAGATTTTTGTTTGTTTTCTCTTGCTTCATGCCAATAAAATATAAAGTCTAAAAGGGAAGAACTCTGCTTTCTTTACAACTATATCCCCAGAGGCACAACAGCACCTAGCTAGCAAAATATTTATATTTATTGAATTAAATGAAGATTAAATGAAGATTTCCCTTTAACTGAGAGAATATCATTTCATAAGAACCTTAAAACAGAGAGAAAGAGGAAGAGAAAGACAGAAAGGAAGGAAGGAAAAAGAGAGAGAGAGAGAGAGAGAGAGAGAGAGAGAGAGAGAGAAAGCCTCACAAAATAGCACATGTCAGTGTCTTCCAAGTTGTATCAACTCCCCCCACCCCCAAGTACAGGCTTAAATAGAAAGCTGGAAACATGACTGTCCTTCCTAACTTTAGAGCTAGCTCATTCTTTTATTTGCTCATCCAACATTTACTATGCAACAACAATGTTTTGAACACAAGAAAACACAGTGACAAGGCCAGGATAGCTCTTACCATAAGGCAACAGAGTTCAGGCAGTGGTAAAATTAGGTGGAGACAACCATGGCCACAGTTCTAGAATTCTATATGATCTTCTATGGGTTACTACCAAGAAGCATTTCTTATTTGATTACTTTACTTTCTAAATGCTGTCTTGTCCAATATGGCAGCAATGGCTACATAAGGTTATTTAAATTTATCTTAATTTAAGTGAAAAAAGATTGAAAAACCAATGCTCACTCAATACCATATGTAGCTAGTGTCTATCATACACAACATTGGACATTTTTCCACAATCACAAAAACTGACTGAAAGAGCTGTGCTAGAACCTTCCTATGCAAAATATGGCCTTAGAACAGCAGCATTGGTATTATTGCCCAGAAGTTTGTTAAAATGCAGATTCAGGTATCATCCCAGAACTTACAAATCAGAATTCATCCATTTCCTGAAAGAATCCCAGGTGGTTTGTATAAATACTGAGATTATCGGAAGCCTGTCTCCAGGGAACTGCAATATCTAGAAGTTGTTCTGTTCATATTTAAATAACTTTTTTTATTCTAAAATACAGATTCAAATGTTCCTACCTGCTAAGTGAAAGGTTCAGCTCTCCAGTCAAACAGACAACTCAAGAAAGTATAGTCTCTCCCTTTTACTAAGGGAAAGTCTTGCCCCTTCTGGTAGGAAGCTGCTCTCCAATTACCCAGGGACCTTTTTCAAGAGAAAGAGCATAACCTCTACTATGATATGACCTCTTTATTACACAGTTCATTTATTTCTCTACAAATGTTCAATGACTCTATATGTATACAAAGTACCATAAAATCCTAAAATAACTGCAAAGGTAAACCTGGCATCAGTAAAAGCCTGTATGTTGACATCTGTACATAGCCTTAAAGAAATTACCTTGGAGCTTAAAAGGAAAGGAGTGAGGGAAAGGTAGCTTTTTATATTTCTAAAAAACAAGGCATTTTCCCAGGCTTTTAATTTTCAAGGCATTGAATATATTATTAAAAAAAAAATAGAATGCTTGGGCAAAGTCACTCTGATGAGGTACTTACAAGAGTACACTGGGAAGAAAGCCTCTAATCTATTTTCTGTGAATACAGTTTCAACAGGTTCTCAAACTTTTATAAATCACACCAAGCTAATCACTAAATCTGTTTTTCTCTCCCTTTCCAGGTTTGTTCATAAAAGCAATGTCCTTGATGTTCTTAATTGCTAATGAATATCATTAATAAACATCTTAAAACTTATAGATTATAAAGGAACTATGAATTCTTAAGTTAGAATGCTGGAAAATTCACTAACCAAGCATAAAGACATACTACCCTGATTTATCTAGAAGGAATTCAGTCATAGAAGGGTGAACAATTTATACCCTTCAGTCAGGTTTTTCATTAATCAACAACAAAAATCTGGGAGACAAATATTCAATTCACAAAAACACATTAAAAAGTCAGTCTTAACAAAGGTAAAGGAAAAGCACCTCAAAAACATTCCACTTAGAAATAAGTTTAATTCTTACTGTGACCAGTAGTGATCAATTTTTAATGTTTAATAATCAATAAGCTTAGCCAGTAACATAATGATGCATGATTGACTCAGATCTGTGATACAACAGGAAAAGTTGTGCTCAGAAAAACAAGAGAATTATCTAATACATTTTTACTAAGCAATAGAAAATATATTTAGTATGATAAAAATAACAGAAAATGAGTATGAGTAATGAGAATCTACCAGATGAGTAATCCAAGTACATTAAATTCTGGTACATGCTCTTCACCCTAATAAAAGGCTACAGTAAGTAGCTGAGCTTGGTGGCTATTTTCTGGTCACTAATAATTTTTTGAAAGCACAGATATTTAAGTTTCTTACATCCTTTAAGAACCAGGAGAAGGTCTGTCAACTACTAGAAGAACAACCAGCATGTGCATATGAAAAGACTGTTCCCTTAATTGGACACTCTTCACCCTGTTGATTAAGAGTTACAGCTGGGCTTACCTCGAACTGAATTTCACATTCTAATGATTCAGAGCCCAATTTTTCTCATTCAGTTCTAATCCCCAGGGAAATGATACCAGCGTGACTCGCCAGTCAATTTCTGAGGCAGCTCTGTAAATGGAGGAACAGCTCCACACACAGCACCCAGAAGGTCAAAGGAGCAGGATAAGGAACAGCCCAATCATTTGAAACCAAAGTCTGTAGGTGTGCAGAGTAGGGACCTGTCACAGAGAAGTACTGAGTTGTGTGCTGAGTGTAAGTCTCACTTTAAAATCATTACTTTTTAATGCTTGCTTGCTTTTCTCAAACAGCAGAGTTCTTCAGCTTTATCAATCATCCACCTCTCATAATGTGTTTCTTTTTATATTCCTCTCATGTGCTTCTCTTTTCAGTCTTACTGCTTTTGATCAGAGTTGCTCCTCTGACTTCAACCTTTCTACCCACTTTCTATTCCTGTTTAGGAAGCCACACTTAAAAAAAAAATTGTTTGCCCCCAGTTTCAATAAGTTATAATTAACATGTAATGCTGTATTAGTATAAGGTATAACATGTATTGACTTGATAAATTTACATACTATGAAGTGATTACTACTACCTAGCTTGGCTGAAAGACCCATCTAAAATATTAGCAGCTCAAAAAAGTTATCATACAGTATTAACCATTATCATTATGTTCCACATCACTGAATTCCCAGAACTTATTAGTCTTAAAACTGGACATCCATACACTTTGATCAGCATCTCCCCATTTCCTTTATCTGCTCACCCCTGGTAACTACCACCCTGCTCTCTGAAAAACTCACCTCTTAAATTTCTCTGATCCTCAGTGACTTTTTTTTTAAGAAACAAAGAAAGTTTAAATTTTAAAATAATTCCATAATCTTGCTTACAAAACAGATCCTCTTCTACCCCAATTAACATGACTATGGTAATATTAACATAAATTCTTATATAAAATATAAGAATATTTAAGCAATAAGAATATTTTATATAAGAATATTTAAGCAATTATTTCAAATTAATGTTTCAAAATACCATTCTTAAATTGTTCTTAAAAACATCATGAAAGTCAAGTAGCTGGAGTGCCTAAGAGTGATGATCAACTATAGCTGAAGACTTCTCTAAACTTCTGTGTGTGGAGACAGATGTTAGATGCAGCGAGACGCTACCACCTATCTCAGGCTCCAGTCTGTTCTAAGCCTCTACTGATCCATATTTGCATTCAGCAGTTTTCATGCCCAGTAATAGACCCAAAGTTCTGTTAAGGAGACTTCAAACTGACATGAGCAATAATAATTCCAAGTATATTTGAAAATGCAAATTTTACAGAAAGTTTAAAGTCAACTTCCCTGGTGAGAGAAAAAGTGTCTAAAAGTGACACTTTCGATAGACAAGAAAAACACACTCCCGTATTTAAACTGAGGAATTAACATACTTATTATAAACTTCTCAGAGAGACTAGCTCAGCATCCACCAGAGAGCTCAGGGGACATTTTTGGTTCTACCCTATGGCTAAACTAGCTCTCTACCAGGTTGTTCAAACAGCCATGCTTTAGGCAGGCAAATGGAAAGGAGTTTGAGCTCTTTAAGAGAAACTCCTCCCCTAATCCCATCCAGCGCCACAAATTATGTCTTTCTGAAACTATAGGGCTAGCCCGTTTTCTTCCTTATTTCTATTTAATATCTCATAAACAGGGAACAGAAATCAGTTGAGAGAATTCTGTTCCCCAGAAAGCTGGTGAATTTTTCACAATATCCACTGAAAGACATAAAATTGCAGGTATTTAAAATTGCTTCTTATTTAAAAATAAAAAATTTGGAACATCTCATGTCAGATGCTAAAATCAACATGCCAGGTTAGATCCAGGTGCATACTGGACAGAAGCATTCCGAGGGCAGGTGTCATCTTTCTGGTGACTGAGGCATCAGAGAAGGGACAACTGGCAACTGATGTGGGCATCCTTGAATAAATTCAGGATGCGCTTCCCTAGGTCAGGATTCAGCAAAACCTGCTCTAACCCCAGGAGTATCCTACTGGGACAGTCAAAAAGACAAGACTAGTAAGCAAAAGCAGTCGATAATACAGACGGAGCATTTCACAGCAGCATTACAAGCGATAGATATCAAAATATATTTGCCTGCATAGACCTACAAATAGAGGTTACTCACAGAGATTACTGTAGCTCCAGCAGTTACCCATTGATCATAGAAAATGCCCAGTTCATCAGCTTAACGCTTGAGAAAAGTTAGCTAGAGAAGAGGCCAGCTAATTCAAAATCTGCTGTTCTAGTCAACTGGAAGCAAATGAGTTTCAAATTTCCTGGCAGCCCCTTTTGCCCTGCACTGCACACGGTGATGTCAATGGAGCACTCTGAGCAGTAGAAACCCTCGCAGGAACTGCTGCCTGGTCCCTCTCACAAAGGCTAAGCAGCCTGTGCGCTCGCTCTTGCTCTCCCTCTTCCTGCCTCTGCCGCTCTCTGCCTTGGTAGCTTACCGAAACAACCACTGTAGGGCTTTTCTATATTTGTGAAAACTACTTCCAAGGAGATAATTGAGATGACGGGAGTTAGCTTTAATGTAACCATTTCCCCAGTGCAGCAGCAGGAACCCGGCAAGGCTCCGGGAGGATTGTACCATCCTCGGTGACATCAGAGGTGGGGCTGTCATCTTAGTATTATGCAGCATTTTCTCTGATGCGAGAATGACACACGTGAAAGGGGATACATGGGTCCCTTCTCGGAGTGTATAATTCTTGTGTTGTTTAAACAGAAAAGGCAAAAAGCAAACAGAATGCTGAAAAACTGCAGTGGGATGATATACATACTGCTTTGCCAGTTCTTATCTCACTGCTAAATGATACTGCCATCTGAAGTCATTTTACTGATGATTACATTACTGGCCCTGTGATTGAATTAATATTTAATGGGTAATTGCCATTACTTGGAAAATGTGACATGAAAAAATTCAAAGACACTAGATTCAGTTTTAAATATGATGGCATAAACTTTTACATCCCTATAAATACACATATACATGTAAATACAATACTTTCAACACAGTCTCAGTAAAAATACTAAGCATAAAAACTAGTAGTTTTGTTGATGAGAAAAGTGAGGAGAAAATCACACAAGATAAACAGTATAATGGAATACTGGTCCTCTATCTTGATAATAGAGTTTGATATAAACATTCAAAATAATTCATCTAAGATAATCTTAATATTCCAACCAGTGAAAAAGCAGAGGCAGAAATTACAAAGCAATGGTTGTTTTCATTCATTACATATATATTTAGTGAGTGCCTAACAGGTACAAGAAAATCTGTTAAAGTCAATTTGGAGTACACATTTCTGATAAATAATATAAACAGAATAAAAAAATATTTATATAGTGCTTACTGTGTAGAAAGCACTAAACTAAGCACTTCTATTGTATTAACTTATTGCTCCCTACCAGCAGCCTTGTGGGGTGGTTACTATTATTAACCCATCTTACAGTTAAGGCTACTAAAGTACAAGAGAGGCATGTGATGCATCTGAGATCACATGGCTAAAACTGGCACAGATTGGATTAAAACACAGGTCCGAAGGCTGTAAAGTCCACCCTCTTGAAACAGAGCTATGCTAACTCCCAGGGGTTTCCTTGTCAAGTAAGAAGACTCTAAATGAAGAATATAATTTTCAAGATATAGCACTACATCAAGCCAAAAATAGCCAACTCTCAAGATGGCCCAAATATAATAAGATATAGGCAAAGTGTGCACTGGAGAAAGCATAAGAGCACAGAAAAATCAACCAGCAGCAGAAATTGAATGCTACCTTCTCTAATGACCTTGGGCCAATGGTTTATAATCTTCAAGCTTTTTTTTTTTTTTAAATCTCTGAGCTACAGAATTTTAAATTACAGAACAGTAAAATAATGAAATGAACACACACAATTCAGACTTGTAGCCTAGGCCCATCACATTCATGTTATGTCACCTTTTGCAATCTATTTAATCTTGAGAGGTTCAATTTCTATAGCTGATAATTGAGGGAAACAATGGGGTTGTTCTGAAGACTAAGTGAACTATGTACATAAATATAGCAAGCATTCAGACTAGCAACTAGTAGATAATAAAAGTTCATGGTTAATTATTATTGCCTTTACCATAATTATCACCTTTATTATTATTATCATCACATTTTTAAGTAAAACTGCCAGCTTTCACCCTTTTCAAAAAACTATCCAGAAGAGTTTTATTTTCCCCACATTGGACTGATAAACAGAATAGAAACCTTTGCTGACTTCATACAAACACTAAACAATCTATGAATCATGATTTTCCTATGTTAAAAAGTTGAAGTTTTGGGGGCTGCTTTCCAAGAAAGTTCTTCAAAAAGGAAAGAATCAGGGGTAGATGCCCTTTGCCCACCCAGCTTCTTCCTTCCTTCTGCCTGGAATACACGGAAGGGAACTTGAAGTGAAGCAGCTTTCCTGAACTCTAAGCAGTCCATCAGTGAAGAAGGTGAAAGAGGAGAGACAGACTCCCAGACTTACCTTATCATCTTTTATGTTGGAGAAAAAAAACTTGATAGTTCAATTACTAAGTTTTGATAGTTCAATTACAAGTTTCTGACTATATGCAACTCTCCATGATTCTAACATAATTAAAATTCACAGCTCCCCTGCAGTTTCAAAGGCTGACTTAGATGTGGGGTTATTTAACATGACTTTTCTGTTACACTCTGCATGAAAAGCTCTCCAGTGCCAAGCCATTGTGAATGGATGAGCCTGGGGAAAACCAGAAAAACATACCACTTCCTAATAATACTTTGTATCTATGCTGTTTTATACCAACAGAACAAAGACACACATGGGTCGTGGTAGACACAGGCATGACATACTACTCTCGCACCAATTTCTGAATGGACTCATATTCCAATCTACAATAAAAAGTCAAGTGGAAGAGAAAAAAAATTCAAATATATGGATTAAGTAACTATTTAATAAAGTTACTGTTCTCATAAAAGGTATGTAACTAAGATGGTCTGAAATGAAACTACTAGTCTCAATTACACAAATGTCTCCTTTCCAATGTCCTGTCCTTTATATTAGACTTTAACACTTTCTTTGACCACATGAAACATACCATTTCAAAAAGTAGAGTTGAAACATATACTTTACATATCCTCTAGTATTATATGACATCATTTTTGAAAATACGTGCATGGAAACAGCATCCATAACTGGGCTAGCAGGGCCATCATGAAGTCCTCGACTGTTCGGTTTTATTTCTGAAATGTAATCTAATAAAGATGCCACTATCCTTGAAGAACAGATAATATCAGTTCTCACTTTTCAGGGAAAAGAATTACTAAAAAATTTACAAGCCAATATTCTGTTGATACTGCTTCTGTAAAATATAATAAATTGTTTTTCTAGAAACATCACTGACAGTGGAACCAATCAAAAAAAAAAGAAAACTAGTTTTACAAAATGTAGTGTTTTCATTAAAATTTGAAGGAATATTCTATCAATAAAAGTATGCCTCACAACTGGAACCAATGTCTCTTAATGAACAGAGCATGAAATTTAAATTAAAAAATATTTTTAATGACGGTATTATCCGTATCTTCTTCTTTTCTATATTGCTGCTCTAGCATTTGGAGTCTTGATCTTTCCGAGGCAGGCCCTGCAGGGCCTGCCATTTCCTGGAGACAGGAAAGGACTGCCCTGGGAGTACAAGGAGCCAAGTAATGGAGAGCCACACCCCCAGTCATCTCCATCAATCTTCATACATTAAGCCGATATTCCCCCTGCCCTAAATCATGCCAGATCTGGTACTGGAACTACCCCTTATATACCAGAATGTCTAAAATCATTCAACCTATCCAATTCTAAACTCACTCAGGTACCTACACTGCTTCATTCATTTCTTTCAGTAAAACCATGCTCTCGCCCATCCTGTTGCCTCCACCCTCACGAGGTCCTGCAGGGCACCATGCCTCCAGTTTCTAAGGATCAATGTGCATAAACTCTTTCCTTCCTGATGATTATTTTTATGATTGTGTCTCACCATGAATGATTTAAATAAAAATCCTGGGTACACATTTTATAATAGAGTCCTATGAGAAATGAATAATAAATAACCATTCACTAGAAACACAATTTCAATCAGTAATATCCTGCTAGACTTTAGTATCACTAGCACCATTCCTTTTTGTCTGCTGAGAAATGGCAATATTTCTTAAAAAGTAATAAAAATAAGCAAGATAATTAACCTGTTACCTAACTTAGTATGAACCTTTAGAATTAAATTATTTTACAAATCAAAATTGGGTGGTAGCCATTTTTATCACCAAAACATCTGATATTTTATCTATTAGATTCATATACAGGATAAGGTTATCAGAGAAACTGGCAATAATAATTCCTTATTTGATATAACTTTCTTTTATTGAGTAAATTCCAGAAAAATGAAGCAGTTTTTCTATCTCATATTTAAGTCTGATTTTCTTATCATGATGATAATACTCAATGTTAAATCCAAGATTATGAAACTTTATATCATTAGTCCACTGTCTCTATTATAAGGTACATCTGAAGTTTCAGTGAAATGTAAAGAGACAAACTGAATCCAGAGAACCTGAGCCCAGCAAGATATAACAGGAAATCAATTCAAGTGAGCAGAGTGGAGACAAATGCTAGTCAGGACTGGTGATGACAGTCATGCTAGGGCTTTATACTCTGAAATATCTTTATTAAAAAAAACAAAACTCGCTCTAAAATGAAATGTCATTTCCAAGGAATATACAATCGGCCATTCCAGTAAGCTTATTAGAAAGCATATATTATAAAAACTTTGTATCTTTGAAACTTCATCCAAATGTAGTGAAGAATCAGTTGCAGGACTCTAACTGCCCAGACAACAAGCAGATGACCCACATCAGCTGCCCTAAGAATGTGTTCGTGAGAGCAATGGAACTAAGGCATCCTCCTCACACTAAAGCTGTGTGGGTAGGGAGGATGGAGAAGACCGGGATGAGAAGCAGGAAACCACAACCAACACTTAAGGAGTCTTCTGTTCCAGGAATTGACCAGATGCTTTCATCTTCCAATGGCCCCCCCATCACCTTCTAAGTAATTCCTCACTATCAATATACACTCGCTGCTGGTGCTAAGCAGCAAGCTCCCAAAGAACAGACACAGACCCTATCATAATCTCTCCTTACCCCTGCTTACTCAGGGGTATATGCCCAGTTGCTGTTCAGTCAATCCCCAAAGAAATCTACATCAGATATGCCTAAATACAAAGCAATCTTCAATAACATGGTAGCCCATTACATCCAATAAACTGTGGGTCACACTGAACATGCATATTTTGAGGATGCAGAGTCAATAATCAGATGTTTTCTCATAATATTTCTTCCTTATGTTACTGCTACACATGTATAAAATCATGTACTTTACAAAACAATATAGAGCTGTTTGCTTCTTAAACACATTTCGAGAATTATTTTCTTCAATCTTTTCACATACAATTGATTACTAGGGTCTTAACTAACAGTAAAGAAGCACTAGGGGCCATATTACACCTTCAGTTCTGTCTGAAGTTGAGATACAGCAATTTTTAAATCTGTGTGGTGCTGTCACTGGAAACTCTATCCTAATCTGTAGTATCCATTCACTTTCTGTATGCATTCTGTAATCACTTACTGAATGACCTTTAAAAGTCATCTTTAAAAAGCCAGTTTACAGTGTCATCCAACAACTATAGCTTCAGAATCATTTTCCCAGAAATAACCAGTACATGTATGTTAAATTTGTTTTCTCACCATTTTTAAACTTGTTATAGTGATCTCTGTAAGCATTCCAACCAGCAGTATCTGAATTATTTCAAATTAAGGTATTCTTTCCAAAAATTCTGTTATTTAAAATAATCAAAATGTCCCTAACACAGAAATGGTTAAAAACACCTTCTTTCAGAAGATGATTGGAAGATTAGAAGAAAAAGAGAACAAAAAAATATTCCTCAGACCAAAGTTTAAAAGAAAAAAAGGCATTTAGTTGGCAGTCCAAATGTTAATATTCATGAGTAGAAGGAAACCAGCAAAACACTGCTCTATACTAAGCTTCATTCTGGTTTTTCATTCTGAATTTGGTAATTTGAACTTTTTTGCCCATGTTAATTGCTTGTATTAACTTATTTGCAATAATATTTACATTCTACGATTTTTATTAATATATTAACCATGTAAGCATTATTTGTAATGGACACATAATGTGTCACTTAGTAATACAATTTAGTTATTGTTGCATAGTTTGGTTATTTCCAGTATTATACTAGACTCTTATGTTGGTAACTTGGTAGTGAATATTATTTAGAATGTGGTTAAAATGCAAGGCTCACTGACATTGCAATTCTTCAAAAATCAGGGTTTGTAACTGTTTTGTTCACTGCCACATTCCATGTCACTGAGATACCCAGGAAGCAAAATGCTAAACTGCAAGGTGCATTCAAGATGGCATGGAGCTGGAAATACAGGTAATGGTTCAAGGAGAATTTTTGTGGTCAGTGGAGAGACTGCCTTTCTTATGCATAGTGCGTAAGTGGAATCGGAATGCAAAAGTGTCAGGATAGTACTAGAGCAGAATAAAAGCAAATCCATACTCAAAGCTATGAAAAACAAATTCTATGAGAAACTGAATCTCTCTCAAGGTAGAAAACACTAAGTGTTCAAGAGGCATTTAAGTGGGAACTAGAAGTAGCCAGAAGGACCTTACAAGCTATACACATCAATATGATTTCTCACCAGCCTTTAGTTGAATAGGATTAGAACCCTTTACCCTAAAAACATCTTGCTTTTACTTTTTCTTTGTTTCAGTAAAAGTAGGTTCAAAGACTCTCATCCTTAAAATAGGGGGGAAATACAAAAAAAAGAACAAAACAATTTTTAAAAAAGAGAAAAAACGTATAATTTTTAAACCTTCATCTTGTATATATGTTTACAACAACCTAACTTCCGCCTCTCTGTGGGGAATTTTAAGGGTTTTAGTCTGTATGTTGGAGGCAGGGAAGCAGGACCAGATACCCCTGGACGCAGCCCCAAGAGCAAAGCTCAGGCTGAGCAGCGAAGGGATGGAGGAGCACAGAATTTTTTTGCGAGCCTCTCCCTCTTTCCACCCTTGGGACAATCTGCTAGCCGCTGCTGGCATTCTGCTCTGCTTGCCATTCTGCTCTGCTTCTCTGCTCCACTGTACTCCTCCTATTGCCCTTTAATTACAGGTGGTACTCAGCGCACTCTTCTCACTTACTACGTTTTGCCTTCTAAAATGCAAGAGCCTAAAAGAAACATCTATCTTCCAAGAAACTGGTATGGTGGCAAAAGTATTCTAAATGTGTGAATACACAGAAAATGCTTAAAATGGTACTCAGCATGTAGGAAGTATCCAGTGAGAACTAGCTGATCATCACTGCTGCTGCTGCAAATCAGCCTTTATTCCATTATTAACCATGTGATTTGGTCAAGTAATTTTGCCTTTTGAACTCAGCCGTTAGCAAACAGTTTTGTAAAGGACCAAATAGCAAATATTTTAAGCTTCATGGATCACTAGGTCCTCACAAAAATATACCACTCTGCAGTGGTAGCAAAAATAGCCACACATACTAAGTAGAAAGTTAATCCATGACTATGTTCCAATCAAATGTCATCAACAAAGATAGGTGAAGACTAGGATTGGTTCAAGGGGCTCAGTTTGTCCCCCTTACTCTACCATGTTATTCTTGCTTTCCATGGTACTGCTTTACATGTTATTCCAGACCCTTAGTACCACTCATTTTCACCTTAAATTCACCAACTTTTACTGTAATAGCACTGTGTACTAGGCTTTTCTTTTTAACTATAACAAAGACATGCTGCATAAAGATAAGATCATTCTAATAAAGGCACTAGTCTTACAAGTCAGTCTTACAAAAAAACTGAGGACAGAGTGGTTAGTATCTAGTGAGGCCAGGAAGCCAGAGAAAGAATCCATGCTGTTAACCACCACCCAATGCTACCTCTCCACTGGTCAACTTTGGCCCTTACCTTTGAACCTTCACTCATATAGTTAGCCCCTTTTCCACTATGTCTTACTCTGCTTATGTCTCTGTTAAAATCCCAGTCCTCCCTAGAGTCCTCTGTGCTATTTTATAATTTAAGCACCTTATTAGTGGATTTAGAGTGGCAATTTGCGTTTGTAGGATTACAAAGATAGAATCATCAAAATAATTTTTCTGTCCCGGGAAATTGCACCCTCACGAAGGATGAGGAAATGGATCCAGAAAAGAAAAAAAAAAAAAAAGACTAATGGGCTAAACATGGACAAACAACAACAAAAAAAAGGAGGCAAAGTGACCAGTGGTATGTGGTATGGTGGGGTATTTCCATGAGGATCAGGAATTACACAATCATGTATTGTAAAAAATCCAAAAATAAAATAAAACAAACAAACAAAAAAACCCCACAATTTTTCTATGAACCCAATCTCAGCAAAATTGTTCTGAGCCTCTCCGGTAACATGGACTACTTTAAGAGAGCAATGGCCTTTATCCTGATAAAGCACACTATGGAGATTCACATAAACTTTGCATGAAATTTCTAGGGGCTCTCAGACCCCCCCTTTTTCTCGAGATTAGGTCTTGCTATGTTGCGCGGGGAACCGCAGACTCTCGTTGCTCAGGGTATCTCAGACTCAAGGGATCCCCAGCCTCAGGCTCCCAGGTATCTGGGATTACAGGCATGCCCCACCACACCCAGCTATTTTTTGAGACTAGGTCTCACTATGTTGCCCCGGGCAGGTCTAGAACCTGCAGACTCAAGCGATTCCCAGTCTCAGCCTCCCATCCTAGGCCGGGATTAAAGGCGTGCACCAACACACCCTCACAGGCCTTTTAAAGTCAAAAAATATTGCTTTGGGGGACTCAGGTTAGAAACTCAAAGTTCTCACTAACCTAAGAAACTTTCCTTTTAATTCAAGTCATTCAAAGAAATTTCAGCACACCAAAAGAATCTAACTATATATATATATTTTTTAATTTTTATAAAACAATTATTACACCCAAATCTGCTTTAGAAAGATCTTAGTTAGCAGGGGGAGAAATTTGCAGTGAAGAGCAAGTGAGAGGGAGAAGAGGAGAAACCTTGCCAATGACAGGTTTCAATTTCATTTCATTGCCAGCTGAGAAACTTCAGATGAAACAAAGACACCTCCTGAGAGGGTGGAAAAAGCACAGCATGGCATGGTCTCTATGCCAACCAGTGTTGCTGCTCCCCTTGAACACCCCAAGTGACAACTTCATATCCCAAGACAATTTAAGTTAACAAAATTCAGCATGAGCAACAGTTGTAAACTATCTTAAACTCATTCTGAGATAAAAAAAAAAAAATTCCTAAAACAAATATTAGTGGAGTAACACACCATTGAATACAAGAGCAGATAAATGACACATAAAATAAATTTAATAATACATAGCTATTTTAAATTTTTTATTTAAGCTTTTTGTAAGACTTTATTAAATATATTGCTAAATATGATTTGATTGTTGTCTTTTGGATTCAGTATGCAAGAATGAAAATAAGAAATCACAAAAATCTAAATTTTAAGATTCAGCATGAAATCGTTAAATCAAACTATCTGTAGAAATAACCCACACTGAATATATACATAAGCTGATGAATGTGTATTGAAAAACTGCCAATCAAGGTAATCAGGTATCTTCTCTGTGAAAGAAAAGTCTGCAAATAAAGTGGTGCCTTTTAAACTGACAAAGTCAAAAAAGAAGCAGATGCTTAGGTACAATGGGGGGCTCCCAAGGGAAGAAGAGTTGGTCAAACAGAGGGAATAAATAGAGTTGCTTGGGAGAGGCATTAAAGATAAACACTTCAAATCTCAACTTTCTGAGTGGATATTAATGGTTTTCCATAGCCACTTTAACTCATTTCTCCGTCTGAGTCCATATTCAATTGTCCTCCACAACATCACATCCATCTTCCGCAACAGAACAGTTCTCCCCCTTATTTTCCGTATATTCCAATGCCACCTATCCTTTCAGGCACTGAACAAGTTAGCCTACCTCTAAGAAACACATTAACCCTGCTCTGTTGTCGCCTCTGCTGCTACTGCATGATGGTCACACAGCCTGCTTGCCCAGGGCTCTGGATCTAAACAGTGTCTCTGGCTACCGCACACTACCTCCTTTCCTCTCCCCAAAGAAGCCCATGGGGAATTCTATGATGGACCTTTAGCACAGATGAAGTCATCTGTCCCTAAGACTTATACAGTTTACTTGGAACTTAATTACACATTGTCTTCTATTTAATGGCTCCTGGTAAAGACGCCATCTTCCTTATAAGAACATCAGCTTCTTAAAAGCAGTGATTAGCAGTACTGGGTACAGAGCAAATAGTAAATAAATGTAGAAATCAATCAGATGAACTAAACAAGTAACACTATTTCTAGTTCCTCCCCCCTATTTTTTTATATAGTTATAAGGACTAAAACTATGCAAATCTCCTTTCCTAACAAATTCTGGGAACCCCACCACCACATCGAGTCTCTAATCAATTTTCTTTGAAATAAAAAATTAAAACAATGTCACAATTTTTTTTTAATTTTATTCACATCAACCAGGACTAACTCAAAATTCACCAAGCCAAATATTCCAAGGACAACTAAAAGGACCATATTCAGATAGTTAACAATCCACTGGCAAAAGTTGAGATTTCTAAATTACTTTTTCCTAGTGATTGGGTTTGGCATTGAATATTGAGTTTTTGCTATTCATTTACAAGGACTCCCTTATAATCAAAAGAAACCAACAGTACAACAGTGCCTGATTGTACAGAAATTAAAATTAGCTGTACCTTAAAACTAGCTTTTTAACAACACTGTCTTACCACATGAATCCTGACTAGATACTTCAGTATTTGAAGGCATAGGTACCAGCAGGAAAAAAACTATTATTGTGGGGAAGGCATACATAACAGAGCTCTGGGTGAACAGCTGTGTGGTCTTGCTCACTGGTGTTCTGTATCTTGCCAAGAATCCTTTCTAATTCTACAATGTTGAGAACAAATAGAAATTTTTATTTGTTTCAGTGTTTTATGTTTGTTTTGTTTCTTGACTTCTATCAGATTCCTGGCATTATAATTTCCTGATACTGGGATGGAGGGGCTAATGTGGTTGGATGTTACAATGCAAGGAAAAAGGGGTAACCTGGGTGGTCCACTTTTAATGGATACAGAATTCAGACATTTCAGTGTCCTGAGGCAGAGAACTGCCCCACCAAGAGTTTACTGTCTTCCTAATTTAATGGCCCCTATTATTACTAAAAAAGGGAGCATTTACTAAGAATCTCAGGTCATAACTCTCAGGTCATAACTCTTCTAAAAGAAAAGCATGAGGTCCTACTGCACTATATCAATATCCATCAAGAAAGAGTTAGATGGGTTAGAAATTCATACAGTCAATCCAACAGGTCTACACCAGTATATTTGAATAAGGAAAAGAAATAAAAGGAATTCAGATTGGACACAAAGGAGTAAAACTACCTTTATTTTGTAATGGTGTGATCATCAATGTAGAAAATCTGTTTTAAAAAAAATCTACAAAACTGATATTAGAACTAATAAATGTGTTTTGTTAAATTGTAGAATGATGAGGTCAATATATATAAATCAATTTCATTTCTACGTTCTAACAACAAATAATCAGAAAAAATAAATTTTAATTTCATTCTCAGCATTCTCTATTAATTTTACCCAAATGACACCATATTTGGCAAGTATTCAGCTATACCTCCACTTATAGTTTGCATCTCTGGCTATTATTTTTTGTTGTTCTTATAAATAGAGGTGTTTGGTTTTTATTTCTTTTTGCTTTCAGTAAGTTTGAACTGGGATAAATATTTACCTTTCTGATTTTCAATTGAAAGTAAAATTCTACTACCTGATTTAAGTCTCAAGTTAAACACATGGAGTAACAACTTGGGGAAAAAAGTTTTAAATCAAAGAAACTGTGCCTTCAAATGTTACCTAATACAGAAGTTCAACATACAGAACAGATAGAGAGGTGCTTTGGGTTGACAGGACTAGGGCATGAACGCATGCCATCTTCTCCTCCAGCCTTCAGGGAAATATGAAGATCATGGTTTAAAGATTAAAAAAGTAAAACCAGGGGCATGGTGGCTCGTGCCTGTAAACTTCAGCCTATGAAGCAGCTGGGGCTAGGGATCGCGGTTCAAGTCCCGCCTAGGGCCCATAGCGAGACTTAGTTCCAAAAAAAAAAAAAAAATGGCTGGACATGGTGGCGCGCGCCTGTAATACCAGCTACATGGGAAACTGAGGCTGGGGATTGCTTGAGTCTGTGGTACCTTGGGCAAAAACAGTGAGACCTAGTCTAAAAAAAGAAAGAAAAAGAAAAAGCAGATTTAAAAAAGTAAAACCAGAAAAGTTCAACAGTGAATTCAACTTCACACCACTAGCATGACAAAGTCATGTGAAGTTAATAACAGGTGGTTAGGGTATAGTAACCTCATTCTGATTCTGTGGGAAGACTGTGACTGGAAATCACATTGGCTTTGGTATCCATTTCATGACTTCTTACTCTATGAAGTGAGGTAAAATTATTAAGTACTATGAATTGATCTATGAAAGAAAGCAGTGGGGGTAGGGACAGAAGTAGTGTGGAAATCTAGTATCAGAGGATTCCTCTTAAGTTTAAAGAATAACTAATGCAGAAATAAAATGTCCTGACAGAATTTGTTACATAAGTGTGTACAATGTTCACATCTGCATGCACTATCTGAAAAGACAGGAAAAGGAATGTTTACTCTTGCCTTCCAAATAGCATTTAATTTTATTTCACATAAAGATACACATGTGTATATGTATGAATGTCTATCACTAATCAACATTATTATAGCTAAACAGAGAACTCAGGGTTGAGCCAAAAAAATAAGAAAAACAATCACTTTGTCAACCTACACTATAATTTAACATAGATCAAAACAAATGCAGCAACTAAAAAACTTGCCAGTTAAATAATCACTTTAGCGCTTTGAGTATTAGTCTTTCAATGATTACATTGATAATACTGATTTCTTCAGAAGTCTTTACAAAACTTGCATATTATAAAATGTATAAAAGAACACTTTACACTCAATTTCATCTACGATTTTGATGTATCTTGTATTGAGGTGTTATTATTACCAGGGGTGTGCCAAAATATCCATCTAAGTATGCAGTCGGTTCACAATTCTGTTTTAAAAACTTAGTTGCTTCTGCCATGAAAATTCTAAATTAATTTCATAACACCATGAGATTAAGATACAATGGAGTCAAAACATATCCGTACACCACTGGAATTCTTATATACCTCAGATTAGCTAAATAATACAGAATAAAAACATGTTAACTAGCCTTCAAAAGCACATCTAAAAGATATGTTAGCAGGAAACACTTGACATTTTGTGTTACATGCGCAGTCCACCAGAGGGTAGTGTTGCTTAACTAGTAACACAATTCAGTGAGTAGCACTCAGGAACAAAACCACTTTCAAAAAATTTCTTACCAAGCTTTCAGGAAAGAAAACATATACTCAGTGAAAGAAAATCTAGATATCTGCCATTAGCTCTCTGCAATTAGATTAAAGTATTTTAAAACGGTCCATTTTCAAATATTTATGTGCCTGCAAATTTATCATATCTAGTAACATTGGTAACATATCTTAAAAAGCAACATAAACTCACCACCTCCAATTCCACCTGGCCGCAACCATGGCAGCCAGAACACTGGTTCTGGCCCTCACCTTCACCTGCACCCTGATGCTGAAGTTCAGAGAAGGCAGGGATAAATGGCAAATGAGATTCTAACATTTTATCATGAATTTAAAAACATGTCATGCTGCTTAGAGCATGCTGGTCCTTGAAATTAAATATGTATGCCATCATGGTCATAAAAATCACCCTCAATATTCAGAAATTTGGCTTGAGAGATTTAGTAACTGTACTGTCAAAGTGACAAAAGTCCAGAGTGGGTTGCAAGGGACAAAGGGTATGTAGAGGTTACCCCAGAGAAACAGCAACCATTTACCCTGAGTGATTTGAACAGTTAAGCGATCGCTTTTACATTTAATCAAAACAACTCTGTACATACACACATGCCATTGAGCTACACACACAAGTATACACGCACATCTGTTTCTCTATTTTATTGCATGTAATTTCTTCCTAATTTCTAGAAGTTTCAGTCTTTACCTTCCCAAACTTATTTACAGCATAAATTACTCTCTTCCCTTTTTTTTTTTTTTTTTGAGACTATGTCTCGCTATTTTTTGCCTGTGAAACCGCAGGCTCACATTGCCCAGGGTATCACAGACTCAAGCAATCCCCAGTCTCAGCTCCCCAGGTAGCTGGGATTACAGGCGCGTGCCACCATGCCCAGCTATATTTTTTTTGGTAGGTCTCGCTACATGCCCCTGGGGGGCTCTAACCAAGACCCCTGACCCCAGCAGTGGTTTCCTGGACTGCTGCTTACAGGCATGCACCACCATGCTCAGCCCAAATTACTCCCTTCTTACTGAAAATTTTTTTCTTTTGTTTCCCAGGTATCTTTCTGCTTTTATTTTGCTTCTGTCTTTCTGGCTGATATTTCTGTATTTCTTTTGAGCCTTTTTACTTCCTTTGAGAAGACTACCTTTCCGGCATTTCCCTTGCAACTGTGATCTTGGTGCTACATGAGCTGCAACTGAAAGTGTTTGTGGTAACTTCTCCAAAGGATCCCGAAATTACAGATTGAGCAGTGCCTTTTCCCCATTCTGACTATGCATCGTAGTCCTTCCTGCTCTAGGAATGTGACTAGAACTCAAGCAACCCCAGCAAATGAGAAATGTTCAAAGGATGGCAGATCAAACAGTTCAAGAGGTTGTATGGCCTGACACTGGGGAACCACCATGGAGCTCTCAATCTGGATTCCTCTGATGCAAGAGAAAACTGATTTTTCTAAGCCTATGAATGTGGGTGTAGGTGTGCACACCCATACTTGTGTGTTGCTAAGAAGACACTGTGTCTAGTCTCACCTCTCCATAACTCCTCCACAATTATAGTTTCCAGACAGATTTTAAATCCCAATATGAAGAATCAACCCATTATATTTAAAACTTGCCAACTAAAATATCTTTCTTTCCAGCACCCATTCCAACTCATCCTCAGACACTGTCCAGAGAATCACCTCTTCCAGGAGGCATTCTCTGCAGTCTAACTCAGGTCACACTGAAAGACTCCCAAGTTCCTACTTCAATTATAACCAGGATCACATTAGTTAGAATCATTTCATCTGATTTTTCTCAAGCCCAATTCGCAGTCAGGCTGTGTATGTTTTACCTCTCTCTAGCCTGACAACTGCAGGCATTCACTGTATGCCGAAGAAGCATTCACACTCAGGAGTGCTTTTACGTGTCTTAAAGGAAGTTTTTGGCATCTGATACCTGACATAAATGAGATTCCAGGCCTCTTGATTCTTTGCCCAGGACTGTTTCCAGTACATCAGCATTTCCCCAACTGTGTTCCAATAACATCCGCTTAGGGAATGTTAATAATGCTAGTAATGTGTGGGTCTCCAGTTACCCAAGACGATTCAACCAAGCAACCCACCAAACACCACCACCTTCAGTCTCCCCAGCTGACTGGACGCTATGCATCTACCTGGAAGGTGGACTATCTGGGCTGCAACCTTGTTCTATCTCCCACCTTCAGTCAGCTCCAGCATGAGTTCGAGGAGGGCTCCCTACTCCCACACATTTCAATGAGCTGCAAAAATTTGGCTGAAGATTACCCTGAAGCTCACCAGTCTCACAACTTCCTTTATCCTCCTTTCTAAAAATAATTATTTCGTCTCCCAATTTTTTTAGCACTAGTCCCTTTATGATTTTCAAAGAATACCTTCAGAGGATCTATACTTTATTTATAAATGTACTTGGTGTCTCCGGATACAGTCCCTCAGATTAAATTCACATGAAAACTGAGTTCTTCTTTGGGCTGTGGCTTCTTCTCAGAAATACTTTTCACACCATTTCCAAAAGGCAATGCTTTTCCATGATAGCACACTCAACCAACAGGAGTTTGCTATCTGTTTTATTTCAGAAATTACTTTGCAATACTTCCCAAGCCTTCAAGTGAAACCTCACCTTTCTCGTTCTCTTTGTTAGATGACATGGTACAGTCTATCCCAAATGAACCTTGAAAGCTAAACTGCTCAGTGAACTCCACTAGAACCTGAAACTGAATCATCTAAAGAGCTCAGTACAGTGGATTTTTCAACATACCCCAAGATCAGCGTGATTTAAGTGAGGTTCAAGTATCCAAATTGTGTAACTGAGGTACAATGGAAAATTTTGAAGTCTGTTTTGGATTTTGTTTTTACTAAGGTATAGCTGACAAATACAACAGTAAAAACAGAAAGTGTACAAGGTGATGGCTTGATATTCATGGACACTGTGAAAGGAAGAATCTGAATTGTTAATGAGCATTCCAAGCACCCACAGCATCAATGCATCTGTGTGGGGGGAGCAGGGCAGAGCAAAGCAGGACAGAGTCACAAGAATTCCCAGAAACTCACCTATAGCCTTTGGCAGCTCTGTCCACCCACATGGTGTGCATTGCAAAGAGTATCATTCCCAAACATGCCATAAGCTAGAAAAGGTCCACAGAGTTCCTAAAATTTCCTGATGAACTATTCAATTAATATTTCTAGGAGAGACTCACAATGACTATTTTCTAAATCTACTGGTTAGTCTTAACTCCTGATTAAGAACACATTACTTCAAAACACTAATTCTCAACTCTTTAGTATGAAAATACCTTTGTATAATAAGCACCTTGTAATACCTCCTTTAGTAACCCATATGATTATAACCGACCTAAATATAAAATTCAAAACAATCAACAACATGATTTACTAAATGTGGTGCATTCAGCAGTTTACTGAATGTAATACCAAGAAGTAAAATGAAAATCATTTTCTTTATGCACGTTGTCAAATGCTTGTGCATGCTTTTAAAGGCAGGAGCTCCCGGAAGCATGACTGGAGTGCAGGCAAACACAAGGCTGTTGAACTGATCGCTCGAGAGCATGCATATTGCCTTGTGGGAGATATTTTGAAGGGGTGAACAGTTTTTATTAAAGTTCCAGAGTAAAATCTTCCTTAACTCACATGGAAGTTATAGTCCTAGAAAATTCACTGGCATTTAAAAACCATACAAAGTTCATTTTGATTTTTTATTTGCAGTCACATCATGTTTTTCTATTAACATGACATTATATCTTAAGTCCAGATCACTAGAAACCTGTTTTTGGCATACCTGGCTGTCCAACATAATGTCCGAAGTCATGTGGCACTACCCTATGCACTGAAGCTGCCTAATGCCCCCGGTCTATCCATCAAAGGCCAGTGGCTAACCCACATCTCCAATCATTTTGGCAAGGAGAAACAGCCCCACAAATTTCCTTTGCTTTAAACCAACTATTCAACCTCCCCAAGCAGTAAGAACAGAGGCACCTGTATCAGGCTGTAGAGTTATCTCCCTCACACTGCTCCCTTATATTTTAGTAACTCCAGAACCTCTTGCTGATTCGATCTCTACAATGTTTTCCAAAGCAATTACCTACAGGATCTCTAAGAACATAAATTGCTGATGAAATTCCACATGAAAGAGCAACCATCAGATAGGAGAAATCTCCCCCTAGATTCTTGAAAATCTAAGCAAACTAATTTTTTTTATAATCAAATCATGTTTTCCAACTTGCATTACATTTTCATTTCAGATGTCTTCTCATTTAACTGAATGATCTTCAATTGAGAGTGCTTCTAAGTACCTCAGCTTTGAAAGTCTGTAAAGCATAGCACTACAGTTCAAATGTATTAAAGGATTACACAATGAATTCTTTCAGTATTAAAGTCATTTATAAATAGTTCAAGTAATTACCTTTTAAAATACAGTGATTCTTAAGCCTGTATGTATATCATGATCATCACCTGGAGAGTTGCTTAAAACTCTAGAGGACCCAGGGTTCTCTGCCCATAGCTTCTGATTCATAAGTCTGGGGAAGGTGGGGGTTCAAGCTTTATTCTTTTTAAATGATCTACAGTGGTTCTCATGCTGGCAGAGGCAGATTCAGTTGTGTGACATCTGAAATGCAAACAATTTGGGGTGCTCTATTTAAGGGGGAAAAAGAAAGACTTGCTAGATCTCCTGGGCCTTAGAAAAGTCCCATGCATTAGTTTATTAATATATCCACCTCTGGATGCCAATCAGCTTTGCAAAGCTTGACATAATAAGAGTCATTACTAGAAAGGCTGCCCAAAAGTGTGAAGTTACAGGCTGACTTCAAAAAAAGAGACCTTACGTCTACAAGCCTACCAGCCTCGGGAGGTGACATGAAAGTCAAGTGGGAAAGGGGGGACAACACATGAGGGTGTGACTGACAAAGTGGGTAGCACCCCAGCTTTGAGGGTACCAGCTGCTGTTTAATCCAAGTGACCATGCTGCAGGCTCAGAGTTTTCAACAGAAGCCTGAAATCATTTATATAAAAAATCTCCAACTTTTAAAAGTTAGCTGAGTGTTTCAGGTATTCACCATTGAGAATCAATGTGTGCATACTACATTTGGCTAGGTCAAATAAAACCTGAGTGAAAGAGTGCCAGTATGTGGATACTGCTTTACAAATAAAAGGGAGATTTATAAGGAAACTTAAAGTTGGATTGCTTGTTTAGTGACTCTTAAGGTAATGTGCTAAAAGCATGCTTTGTGAAGTAGTTCATCATCTGACAATAACAATACTTGGCAGGGACTGCCTTGAAGTTCTAAATTTACTCTAAAAGAGCTTAACAGCAACTAGACAGTTCTAGAAGTCAAATTTAAAGCAGCTCTGCAATGTAAGACATATATAGAAGAAAGTCTTTAAAAATAAATACTTAGAAGCTGGGCATGGTGGCGCATGCCTGTAAGCAGCAGCCTAGGAAGCTGCAGCCGGGGCCAGGGATCGCAGTTCAAGTTCCACCGAGGGCACATAGTAAGACCTAGTTCAAAAAAAATATAGCTGGGTGTGGTGGCATGTGCCTGTAATCCCAGCTACCTGGGGAGCTGAGGCTAGGGATTGCTTGAGTCTGTGGTACCCTGGGAAACATGAGCCTGTGGTTCCACAGGCAAAAATAATGAGACCTAGTCTAAAAAATAAATACATACATATGTACGTACATAAAATAAAATAAAATAAAAATAAATATTTAATAACTAACAAGAACAACTGAAGAAAAAAGTTTGATCTTCATGACATGGTCAAAGTCTTAAGACTTGGTATCTTAAGTCTTAATATAAAAAGCTCTCTATTCGAATGAAGAGGTTATGTTCTGATGTTGTTCCAAAGATGCTCTGATCTCATTCTTGTAAAAGTCAAATCTTTCTTATCAGTATATACCCAAAAGAAATTAAAAGATACATCCATCCACATGAAAAAAATGATACACTAATGCTCACTAATAGTCAAAAAGTTGAAAACTACAAAAATGTCCATCAAATAATAAAAAAAGGCAGCTTATCCATATACTGGAATAGTATTCTGCAATACTTTAATGTAAAAAGGAGTAATGTAAGCTACATAAAGCACAAATGAAAATAATATCAGTGAGAAAAAGTCAGTCACAAAAGCACCACACATCATTAGTGGTTACCTGTTGAAAGAGGAAGAATGACTGCTAATAGATGTAGTCTTTTCTTTTGGGGTGATGGAATGTTCTAAAGTTAAATCTGTGATAGATACACACCAAATTCTGTGAGCATACCAAAGATCACTGAATTTTGTACTTTATATGAGTTAACTGAACGGCATATAAATCATATTTCAATAAGACTATTAATAAATAAACCAACTTCTGGACATCTATGCAAAGGAAATGAAATCAGTATCTCAAAGAGACTTGTGCACCCCCACACTGGCTATTATTTACAATAGTAGCCAAGATATGAAAACAACTTGTGTCCAACAACAGAGGAACGAGTAAAGAAAATATTTTAATATATATTTTTTTCAGCCATGACAAAAAAGGAAACCTTGACATCTGTGACAATGTGAATGAACCTTGAGGACATTATGCTAAGTGAGATAAGTTAGACAAAGACAAATAGATCAAGGTCTCATTTATATGTGGAATTAAAAGAGTCAATACCAAAAAAATGGAGTAAATTGATAGTTACCAGGGAGGTAGGAAATATGGGAAGATAATTAGTCAAAGGATGTAAGTTTCCAATAAAACATTAGTAAGTTCTAGGACTATGATGCACAGCATGGTGACTATAGCTAGCAATACTGTTCTCTATACTTGAAACTGGTAATGAGATCTTAAATGCTCTTACTACCCTCCAACCCCACAAAAGGTTGCTATATATGTCAACATCATCATACTGTCCATCTTAAACATACATAATTTTTCAATTATATCTCAATAAAACTGGAGAAAAAGGAAAGAATTACTTCAGCTTCTAGGCCATTCTAGCATGCAGCCCTCCTCTTCTCCAGACCCTATGGGCTATTAAAAACCAACAAATCCCAAAAGAAAATAAACTCACAACAGTGCTAGAAAAGGGGAATATTAAGCCAGAGCTTTTGATGAGTTTTTCAGATTAAAAAGCACAGGGGTCATACCCACAGACAAAAAGCAGAAGTCCCAACCCAGAACTAACCCAAAGGCCACAGTTATCCTAATAGTAGAGCCACAGAGAAGCTAAAAACCCAGAGTTGGCAGGTATCCACACCTGGAATGGAAAGTAGAACAGATGTCACAGTAATTAACTGTAGACTAATCTAAAGAACAGCTTCCCACACTGGCCCCTCTCCCACCTTCCTCTCACACCCAGAGGTTTAACAGCATCAAGGCACTTAACCAGATACAGCAGACCCACTTACCCCTTTGCAGGTCCACACAGCTCACCTTACCCCCAAGATTCTTCTCAGCCCTCTATATCCAGAAAGTGGGCTTCTGGCAGCACACTCCACACAGAGAAGGTCTAGCTATGTAGATTTAAGATATGAAAGGAAAAACTAACTCCAACAGACAGTTGAGGAAAAACAATGGCTGTCAAGAGAATTTCCAAGATAAAATCAAACTGAACTGACCCTGGATGAAGCAGAAATTCAGAAAACAGAAGAGAAACTTAGAAAAAAATACCTAAATCTTTAGAGAGATGCTAAATAGAATCTCCATGAAAGAACAAACTGCAGTGAAAAATTGACGATTAAAAAATGGGGAAGAGTGCTTGAATTACAGCTACCAAAGTAAAATTTTATTAGCAAGAATAAGCAGTGATATTTTAAAATAGGAGCAAAAATTAAGAAGCAGGTAATTCTACTTTAGGAAAACCAGTATCCATCTAACAGGAATCTCAGTTATAACAGTCTTTTAAAAAATTTTTTAAATGCACGAAGGGAGAATATTAAAAAAAAAAAGAAAGAAAGAAAGAAAAAGAAATAGAACAATGCTTCCAGGGTTAAGGGAAGATCAGACTGAAAGGGCACAAGTACCTTGTAGAACAATTAAAGATTCACACCTCCTGATTTGTTAGTGGGCTGGAGTGGAGAAAACCCAAAAAGTGTCCACAAAGAAATCTCTGTGATGACAATGGAGATGTGAACTGAACTTCCATTTCTGGGGAATGGACAATGAGCTTAAAAACAAAATTACCATTTTCAGAAACTTTATTAACCTGCAACCTCACCAAGAGCATCACTAAACAACATATCCAGCTCCCCCCAAATAAATATGATGGCGAGAATGAGGCACAGGTTTTGAGAAGCAACACAGCAGCACATTTAATCAAGAATGCAATAAAGTCTGAGGCGATAAGCCTAAAAAGGCCAAGAAAACTTTAGGCACAAATTAAAATAAGTTGTTAGAAGGTTCTGACAAAAATTTCTTCAAGATGCAATGAATGCTCTGTTAGAGATAATAAAATTAAACCTAAAGGCAAAGCAAAACCATAACAATTGGTCAGTAAGTGCCAACTGCTGGCCCTCTCCTCACTCTCATTCCCTCTGCCAGAGGAGTTCTCATTAACCCTTGAGCAAAAGAAACCAGAGAGAAGATCCAGCTTTACTTCAGGTAAAGCTATACTGCTAGGATCCTGAATTCCGAAAATGCCAGTGCTAGGCTTTATATTTCTAGAGGCAACCCTAAGCGAAAGCAGATTTGGTTATAGTGATAGAATATAAGGTAGAAAAATACCATAAGTCTTGTAAAAGTAAAAGTGATGGACGGAGGCTGATCACAGGACCCCAGGAAGCCCTGGTTTTCACTGTACCTGAAAAGCTCATGGGATGATGCTTACACTGATGGATGAAGAAAAAGTTTCAAATATTAATATTGAAAACCAAAAAGATAACTAAATAAATAACCGAAAATACAACTTTCAGTATCGTGGGGGTGAAAAGTCATTCATTTGAACCAAATTTCTCATTTTTTATATCACTGAGTTAATTGATATTTTTCTAAATATATGAAAAATCCAGATGTAAGCATATTACCTATGAAGTAACTGTCAAAAAAAAAAAAGCTTTTTAAAAATAGGTAGAATGAACTGGAAAGCCGGGGGGGGGGGGGGGGGGAACACAGCAATATGGAAAAGTCACTAGTCACTGGTACTGGGAATCAGACCTAGAGAGAGGTACAGGGACCTCACTCCAGCAGTGGAGGTAGGGCTCCGCAGCCTACGAGTGAGGGCTGTGGGTGCCAAGGACATGGCTGTGAAGGCAGCGTCATGCTTGCTGTGGATACTTCAGCAAAGGTTGAATCTTCCAGGTTATACACATATATTAATTGGGTAATAAAAACTTTAAAAATTCATAGTTGAAGTAAAAAATAAATGCCTACCTCCGGGGGACCTGAAAGCTAATTAGTTCATTTGGCCTTATTAAGTCTGGTAAAGTGTTTTCTTTAAGATAATAATTCCTCAGAGCTGTAGGTTGGGAAATGAACAGTTATCCACAGTACAGGAGAACATTTCTCTGGTAAGCAGTTTTCAGCAGGGGTTTTAATTTTGTTCGATACTCTTAACTCCATGGCCTAGAACAATGTCTAGCACAGACTAATGCCTCACACAGCTATTGAAAAACATAGAAATGTGTGGGTACTTTTAGATATGAAACATACAAACATGAAAAATCAAAATAAGCTCTACCAAAATGAGGGCACACAGAAGGAACAATGGAACGATGGATGCTTCTCCCCCCCCCCCCCAAACATACACACCACTTTTACTTTCCTACAGGTAATATTTGACAAATAGGAGAGGGAAAAAAGAGACTGAAAAGGAATTTAATAGTACCTTTTTTTTTGAGACTAGGTCTCACTATTTTTGCCAGTGGAACCGCAGGCTCTCGTTGCCCGGGGTACCACGGACTCAAGCAATCCCCAGCCTCAGCTTCCCAGGTAGCTGGGATTACAGGCATGTGCCACCGCGCCCAGCTATTTTTTTGGAACTAGGGTCTCGCTACAGGCCCCAGGTGGGACTCGAACCGCGATCCCTAGCCCCGGCCGCTTCATAGGCTGAAGCTTACAGGCACGAGCCACCGTGCCCGGCCTAGCAGTACCTTTTTAAGGTAACTGATGCAAACCCAATAATATGCACTTAATTCAATAATGTTTCTTAGTTTTCACTATCTGTAGTTCTCATTTCCTATATTTAGTTCTTTTTCAAATACATACATCTTTACTTATACTTTTATATTTATCCTCTTTTAAACATGTTTTATAATTTCAGAATACCCTGTTATCTCTAGTTCTTTAAGTCTTGGATTCAATATTTGTTAGGTATGCTGATTCTCATTCCCAAAAAAACACCTCCCTTTTTGTAATTAACACTATTTCATATTGTGAGCTCATATTGTGATAATTTAAGAATTATCAATTTATTGATTACTACTGGAGTCTTATACATCATAAGTTGTGAATGTGTTCCTCAGTGGTTTTGTATTTCTTTGGCAATAGGTGTGGGGCACCCATCAGTCCCACACCAGTTCTGTGTCAATTTCTAGATATCATTTGGACAGCACACTTGGATCTTTACCCCACCTGTACTGTAGGCCTGGGTTTCAGTTCCATCTGAACAAAGTTCCCCTATTTCTCAGAACTCTGGAAAGTCAGTGTCTGAACTCCAGACCCCTTCAAATTTATCCCTATCCTCTATCTGATTACAAAGCCTCTACACTATTTGCTTTCTTGGGCAAGCTCTGCACCATCTCAGTTCCTACTTAGCTCAATTCCTACTTAGCCATATATCTACTTACCTCAAAAAGTTTATATATCAATAGAAAAGTTTGATGTGCAGTATATATAGAGTTAAATAAGAAATTGGTTCCCCTTCTAAACATGCCACAGGTTCTTTTGCTTCCTTCACATGGGCCCATAAGTCATACAGCATAGAGTCTCAATTACCCAGGACTGTGCTAACCCTGAAAATTCCTAAAAGCTGCACAGGCTAGAAAAACCAGAGAATCTTAGCCCTTTTGCTTTCATTCATTATATTGATGAACAGACTGAAAATCGGATACTAATTTCCAGCCATAGGATTCCTCTCACTGTTCATGTGTTTCCTGTAGCTCAACCAACACCTTAATCTTCTGCCACTGATTCAAATCCCCGAAACAAGTGAGAGCTTGCAAAAAATCTTAAATTGTTTTCCACGGAGTCTTCTACCCAAAACCCAGTTCAATCCCTGTTTAGTGAAAAAGTCTATAAACCTTTTCTTTCAAGAGCAGTGACACTTTCCTTGTGGCTAAGAGGGTATCATAAGCCACTGATCTCATCTGATTCAGCCACATCATCACTCAATCACCACATCTGAGGCAATGCCCCCCAGACATCTAGAGATGCTAATCATTGTCCCTGTCAGCACCATCATTCCTTCAGTTTGCTGTTTCTGAAGTACTTAGACAGATGAAGTCACTTATTTAATCCACTTGGTGGTAGGGATGGGGAGGTGGGGGGGAATCAGTGTCTATCAATACAAATTCAAACAAGAAAATTGTCCTTTGGTGTGCAGACAATATCAAATATCTACATAGGCCTGTGATCTCTTAGTGGGTGAGTTTACTTCTTACTTGAATAGCTTTTGAGTAGTTTCCACCCTACACTTCCCTATAGTCTTCTGAGTTTGGACAGTATACTGATGACAGACGAATGGTCTAAATAAAGAAACTTTAAGAATAGTTAACATACTATATTACACATTTGTTCAGAGTAGAAGTTAAAAGTTCCCATAAGAAAAAATTTTTTCTAAGTATGTATTGATGACAAGGTGACAGATGTAAATTAGATTTAATATAGCAATCATTTCACAATGCATACAAACATCAAATCATTGCCAAGCACCCAAAACTATAAAAACAATTACATATCAAGTCAATTACACCTTGTTTACTAAAAAAAAATAAAACACTTCAAGAACATTTTGACACATAGAAAAATGGGCCATCTTGTGTGTATGTCTGTGATTATGTGTGTAGAACAATTTCCAAGTCGTTTATATAAATTTGCATCTCACACCCTCCCTATAGAAACAACTGCTTTCTCTGGCTAGTTTCAATTTCCAAATTGGCCTTTCCTGATTTATCTATCTAAATCAGTGCTTCAGCTTCCTTTCTGACAATCTGGATATAATGGAGACTCTTTGATTTGCCTAAGAAGACCAACCCCAGCATGATTTTGCCCATTTCTAAATGGTTATCTTTCTAAACTTATCTCCCACTGATATGCTTTGCAAACTGACTAGGTTAGCCCCCTCCCTGTTCCTCAAACAGTTTCTATTTTCTGCCACCACACCCTTGGTTGGGCCTTTCCCTCAGTCAGAGATGCCCTCCCTGCAAACTCTATTAATCAGAATACCAATCATTCTTTTCAAGACTAATTCAACTTCTACGTGTTCCATGAGGTCATCCCCTGGCCAGATGAAAAGCAATCACCTCTTCTTCAGTCACTGTGTCCAGCACAAGTGACCAACAGTTAAAAAATGTTCATTAAATCCATTTCTCAATAAATGTATGCCTGATTTCATACTTGTAGAATGCCATTACACTAAAAACAAATGCTATTAGTCATTTTTCTCAAGGCAAATAAGGAAGGTTTAAAATAACATTCTGATTTGCCACAGGTACACGGAGTAAACTATTCAAGATCTATGGGAAAAGAAGAAGCAAATTTACCCACCAAGAAGTCACAGGGCTATGCAAACATTTGATATTATTCTACATAGCAAAGTAAAAATCATGTTTCATCAAAGTCAAAATAATGCTTACTCTACTCAGAACAAAATCCCAACGTAGAACTCAAAATTTAGGTTATGCCAAGGAGTTTTAAATGAGTCTTTGGGTAACTACAATCAGTATTGTAGTTATCTTCCTGCCTGCCCTTCCTGCCAAACAGTAAACAGATGAGTGAAAGCCCCCAACCTCAAGCCCAGATTAGTTAGATATTTATGCTGCACGGTAAATAGAAAATTAGGACAACGATAAAAGCATTATTGTTACAGACACCTTGGTAAAAGAAGGGAACCATCTATCTCAAGATAATGGCAGTCATTATCTTGACCTCACATTATCTGCTGGTCATTTGTGTTGGATAGTTTGAGGATGCAAAGAAGTAGAAGACATAATTTTTGCCCTGTAGGAGTTTCTGCTTGGTTGGGGAGGAACATGTCTCGATTGGAGCAAGAGGGGATTGCTTTCATCTGGGCTGGATTTGTTTTATTTTGAATTATGATTCTCTTGCCCTAACTCTCTGGAAACTGCCTAACCCTTTTCTTGTGGATTCCACGAAAGATTTCGTGATAACCTTTCAGGCCTCAGAAGCCCCACTCAGGAAGACTCTTATTTGGCTGGGTATTTCCCCTGAGGGAATGGAGGAAAACGAGAGTTTTATTTAGAATGATTCTCTTTCTCTCTCCATCTGTCTTTCCTTCTGTATATATGTATTTGTGTATGTGTGTGTGTTTATACACACTAATTCCATTAAACGTCTTTCACTCAGGTCACCGTGCCTGGATGGGAGGCCTCGGTCAGGTAGCGTCCTCTTGTCCGGAGGGCACAGGAGTGTACAGGCCAGCTGCACACCACTGGGGGTAGCTGGGTCAGCCCAGAGGCCTCCATGCGGCCCAGGGCTCCCACCCTTCCACTCCTAGCCAGCAGGGAGCAAAGGCGGAGAAGAGGTAAGCCCTCCCCCCAAGTCTGGAGAGCCCAGGAAGGGGAACGGATGGGGTTGTAGCCCCATCCACCAGCGGATGGTTGTTGCATGGGACAGCCATCTGCAGTCCAGATCGGTAGAGGCATTTGCCCCCCAGCCCCAACCCAAGGGGGGACTCGGTTGGCACAGGCACAGACATCTGGGCTCCACCCCCAAGCAGCGAGGTTCCAACTAGCGGGTGGGAGGGTGTACCCCCTCCATTTCATTACTCTCCAGCTAATCTTCAGGAGGAGAAAAAACATATAACCAACCCCATTGTAAAACAGGTGGGGAACCAGGTAAGAATCCAGTCCACAAGCCTGAGCTGGACACAGCAGATGGACAATTAGAAGAATCAGTACAGGTGAGACAGGAGAAACATCTATAGAAATACAGTATCATGAAGCGCACCTATGCGCTCGCCGGGTCTGGAAGACCCAAGACCTCATTTCAGAGATGGCTTCTGGGAGAGCAAGGCGCCCCTCCCAGCTTTACGGGAAAGGAAAGGAAAGCCAAAGACTGGGGGCATCAGCCCCACAGCAAAGCTGCAAACTGAGGCAGAGGAGATCATCTACAATGGCCAATCACAATTGCCTGTATCCACAGAGAAACTTCTTCACTGACAATGGCTGGGGATGAGACCCCCCCGAAATCTGACGCCAGAACTACAAGGTAAAGCAGCAAACCAACAGAGATGGGGTTGAAGACAGCCTCCAACGAGAAAGCATGGAAAGGCTACAAATAAAAACAGACTAACTGCCCAAACCAAAGACTGAAAACCTACCATCAAGGCTTGCCTGGTTCTAAGAACATAGTCCTTCACCCAGTGAGAGAACACTGCCACAGGAAAGAAAGAGACTAGTGGATTTAACACAGACTAGCAAACAACAAAGAAGAGTGGAGTGTGAAAGAATGGAGTGGGCACCTGAGGGAGGGAGGTGGGGGAGATATCCCAAAAACCATTTACAAATCTTTTACTCTAAGAATCTCCTTCCTTTGCCTTTGTGTGCACAGATGGTCATATTCTTTTCAGAAAGTACACCCCTTAATAGTCTGGGGAGTTCTGTGTTGCTAACAGATTTAAAAAAAAATAATTTGGTGGTTTTATTAAGTTTTTCTATTAAAAGAGACAATAAATAATTTTCTATTAAAATGCTCAACTTTCTATTAAAGTGCTCAACTATTAAAATATTTAAGAAATATTCATTTTTAAGTAAAAGAAACTCCTAAACAGCTGCATCTATATTGTATTCTTGCCATCCATAAATATTATTGGATTCATTATTTAATCATATCTTACATGGAAGTAAAAGATATGTAATTATTATTAGACTTTCTCACCTGAACATCAGCTCTATTATGTCAGATGTCTTGTCTACCCTAAAAGAAAATCAGTGTCAGACAATGACAGAGTAGACATCTAAATGTCTGAATTCCATCTAAATTCATGACCCTTAAGGGTCAGGAATAGGACTGTAACCGTGTAATCTAAAAAAGGGGTGGCCAGGCATGGTGGCATATGCCTGTAAGTGGCAGCCAAGGAAGCCGCGGCGGGGGGAGGGTAGGTATCGTGGTTTGAGTCCCGCGGGGGGCATGTAGCAAGACCTAGTTCCAAAAAAATATAGCTGGGAGTGATGGTATGTGCCTGTAATCCCATCTACCTGGGAAGCTGAGGCTGGTAATTGCTTGAGTCTGTGGTACCTCAGGGCAACATGAGCCTGTGGTTCCACAGGCAAAAATAGTGAGACCTAGTCTCAAAAATAAAAAAATAAAATAAAAAAGGAGTGATTCCATATCCCCTACCCCACCCAATGAAGGGTGGAACTTGAGTACTTGAAGAGAAGCTTAAAAGGAACAGAGAAAGGAGACAAGAAGAGCACCTAGAAGAGGTACCTGGAGCAGAGAGACATGTGAAAAAGCCAGGCTTGCTTTGGTCTTGGATTGCATCAGGGACCTGGTAAGACATGGAAGGAGATACTTGAAAGAGAATGGATGGGAGATCCATGGAGAGGTTGACAATGACAGCTTTTATTTTGACTTGTGTTTTGATTTTTCTCCTTTTCTTCCAAACTTGCCTGGTACCTTCTGCCCCGTTCCAATAGGTTCCCACCAGAAGGTACCTTAGACTTGTGGCAAGCTTTTGGGCCTCAGCGGCCCCACCCTAGGCCAACCTTGTTTGGCTGGACATTTATCCACAGGAGATGGGTAACTTTGGGTATTTCACTGAGAAACTATTACCCTTCCTCTCTTCTCCCTCTTGCACATTAATTCTATTACAGTTCTTTGCTAATGAAGATTTCGTCTTAATGTTGCAGATGGATGACTCTATTTAGAGCATGTAGGGTCTGAGAGTCCTGAGATACCACTCAGTCTTTTCACTAACACAATGAGCATAATTGAGATAACAGCAACAAACATTTTATACCACTTTTTACCTACCCAGTGAGGCTCTAAGAACTTTACATATGTCAATTTACCTAAAATTAAAAATTTTTAAATTTGAATAAATTCAAAAGAATTTGAGACAAGTCTCTCACTATAATGCTATTTTACAGATGAGGAGCTCATGTCCTCAAGTTACAAGGTCAGAATTCAAACTGGAGGAGTCTAGCTTCAAATCCCAGGCTCCATCTCTTTCCTGCTTAACTCGCCAGATAAGCTATTATTTCCTTTATCTCTACTGGTTAAGTATGTTTTCTCTACCTGTATTGTTGCCTTCCTACTAAAATGAATGTTTTCACTTTAATTAGTTATCAAAACTGTCTTTTTAAGATGAGGAATTCAGAAAATCAAGATGTGACTCTTGTAAGTAGCTCGTTAATTTCAGTTTTTGATATGAAGAATTCCAAAATTTGAAATTTTAATGGTCTTCATAGCTGTTAGAGAAACAGGAAGGATAGGAAAGCACTTACTAGTATCTGGAGTTTTCTCTTCTGATCTGCCAAACAAAAATTCGTATTTGGCCTTGGCAACACTCTGGGAATGTGCTGATGCATTATTTACCCAAACAAATGTCTCTGCCTGTAAAATTAGAAGAAAAAGAAATTGTTAAAAATATATTTTAAAAAATCATAAAGCAAATCAATCACTGTGAGTACAGCACACCTGTTCTCACAATCATTAAAAATGAAAGAAGACCAAAAAAATCAAAATACAGGATGATCAAGGCAAGATTATGACTATATTTTAAAAAGTAAGCATGGACTCTATAGGGAAAAAAGAAAAAGAAAAAAAACAATTCAGGTTACTTTTCTGCAATTAGAAAACTAAGTACATCACTTTCTAAGTGATAATCACTAGCACAGCTTATAGGAAAAAATTCTGAGTCGGTTCTACTACAATTCTCCAAGAAGAAGTAATCTATCCACAAAAGAAATCGTATTTTTATACAATCAAGAACACTCATCCAGAGAGGACATAGACTAAAAGTGTCAGGTATCCCATTTATACTAATTTCCTTATCGGAGCATTCTTTCAGTATGTTTTGGAATTCCCAAGAGTCTCTTTCGTGAAAGAAAAACTACAAAGATGACTGTAAAAGTGGTTCATATTATGATTGTGAATTCCCACAGTGTGCCTGGCTACTTTAGGCAAATACCAAAAACAGCAATGCCACCCTTCTCTGGCCTAGGAGATGTAATAAGTAACTAGGTAACATTTTCAAAATATAAAAATATATTTGATCCTAGTCTAATTGGGGAATCATTCTTCTCCATCTTTATTCTAAACTCACAAATCAGCCAGGATCCCCCGACAGTAGCGGCACTGGTTTCCATCCTCAGATTGAGACACATCTTTTCTCATGTATGAGTAGCAACTGACTATTCACCTTTGATGAGATACCCTGAAGGATTCAGCAGCAAACAGAAAATTCTCTCAAGGAGGGGATTTTTATGGCACCATTATATCCTTTGGAGCAGCAGTGATTTACAGCAAACCGTGATTGAGCTATGTTTAACTCCATCATCCCACTGCAAACAGTTCAGCGGTGAGGTCTCTCTGTTCTTCAATACCAGGACTGATTTTGAGACAGTCACTTTTTAAAACAGCTCTACAATCACTTAATGTTCATAATGTGTAAAATGTACCTTTTTGGAAATAGCATACACTCCTCTTGGAGTTATATACTTGATAATCACAGGCTGCTAATTATCCTTTTCCCCAATAGACAGGATATATTAATTTCTTGATGGGTTTAGGGAGTTTCAGGATAGTAAAGAGGACTTGGATGCCCTGATTTAGGTAGGATGGTAAGGAGAGGCTCTCTGAAAAACCAGTATGTGCAGAGATGAGAAGGATGAGAAGCTTAGGAAAGATAGCCAGCTAAGTAAAGGGAGGTCATAAACAATGGCCCTAACACAGAGAAGATCAGGGTTCTCAAAAAACTAAAAGAAGCCCAATATGATCACAGAAAATAGGTGAATGAGAAAGTTTAGAAACTAGCCAGAAGAATATCACAGTGTAAAGTAACAACGGGGAAGAAACAAGAATCAAAGACACAGGTGTGTGGGTCAAGGAAAGCATGAAAGGGTTTTTAATGTCACGGTGGTTCATTAACATTTTAAAAATGATCCTGTTACAGGAAAAATGAACTAGAGTGAGTTGAACAAAAGTAAACACACCAGTTAAGAATCCAAGTGTGAGAGCATGGAAATATAGAGTAAGACGATTGCAATAGAAATTGGCAGAAATAGGTGAATTTCCAATATATTTTGTCCAGTGGAGCTCTAAAAATTCTGCTAAACACCTCTAGGAAATGAGGAGACAGAGAAATCAAGGACAATTATAAAATGCAACATTTACAACCCACTTAACTCCAGCCCAGGTGCTATTCTAATGAAATACATAAACCTCTCAATTAATGCTCAGAATAATCTGAGGTGAGCACACTATTTCCCCAGTCTCACAGGTATATAAAAGAAATAATTTATCTGTTACACACCGGTAAGTTAAAAATGTCAGGATCAAATCTGAATCCATAACCAGTGACCCAAAGGACATGCCTATTCAAATGTGTGGGTGTCTTGAGATGGGGGAGAGAGGAGGAACAGTATTAGCTTAGGTCCAAGTTCACAGGCACCCTTCCAAAGTCTCAGTATAATAGCAGAAAAGAAAATTTTACAAAAGACATTCATTACTACGGTGCTAGGAGGAAAAAAATAAAAGATGATATCAATGAAGCAACAGTTTTAAAGAAACATCAGGAAGATAATTCATTAGTGCACAGTCTCAAAGTTTGAGAACTGTAAGGAAAGTTCCTTCTGAGCAAGAGTCTTAACCTTAGTTTCAAAGGGATTCGTCAACAGAATTCTGGAAGCCTTAAGTCACATTGAAGGGCGGGGATTTATTTTACTTTTCACTTACCTGGTTAGGCTAGAATTTTGCACCTTTTTTTTCAAATATCAAGGTACACAACAAACTAATTTTATAATCTGTAAGTAACAATATCTTTGTCATCACTAGTAATTATAGTCATTTTTACATCAAATAATAGTTAATGGAGATATTCTGAAACATTATGCATACTTATCCCTAATTTGAAATACACTAATCTTATCAGTAAGGAAACACAGATATTAACCATTTCACAAATTGGCTGATTATTTTGGTAGCCAATATAACTGATTTCCTTTTGTATACCCAAATAAGTTATTACGTACACTTAAAAAGCATTTAAAAAAATACAATATTCAGAGCTTTCCTAGACTGTCAAAAAAGACTACACAGCCCTGATCAAGAACACGAGTCCTCAAATTACAGCTCATTGCCCATGAGTGAACTCCTGTAATCAACTGCATAGTGGTCATAACCAGATCATAACCATACATAAGTGTATACACACACATACATATGTAGCGGAATAAAACTAAAACTACCAGAATTGAGGTCACATAGTAAAATAAGCATTGTTTTATAAAACTTCTAAAGCACATAAAAATATATTTTTCATGAGTCATTATCAAATTGTTTTAAATACATTACTCTAGAGTAGTTCTAAAATGTTAGCATGAATTAGCATCCCATACAAAGTTTATTAAAACAAGTACTGCTGGGGTTCACAATTTCCTATTCAGTACATCTGGTCTGTCTGAAGAATAATTTACATTAAAAAAAAAAGAATTTTCATTTCTAAACAGTTTCCAGCTGATGCTAAAGCTGCTGATGCTCTGGATCCAAATCTTGTAAGTCATTGTTCTAGATCAATGTGTTGTGTTTTTTGTTCTACTTTACTTGCAAGTATGAATCACCTAGGAATCTTGTAAAAATACATTTTGAGCAAGACTAAGGTGGGACCTGAGCCTCTGCATTCTTTAAAATACTTTCCAGATGATGATGATGCTGGTTCATAAGCTCCCTTGAACTAAAGTTTGAAAGATAGGTAAATGTCCAAAGTATATTCAAACTCTATTGAAGAGAACCGTTTTTTAAAGGGAGGTTCTATCCAGGAATAAGACCCACTAAAAGACTCCACTATGATGATAAAGTTCTCCATCTGTGACAATTGTGGGGGAACTCTAAGACTCACATCCAGGCTCAATCAAATCATTAACATTTCCCATTGTGTCAAGTGAAATAAAATTCATTCTGCTTACACTAGTTATGCTAGGGCTGCGAGCTTCACTGATACATTCTCTGACAAACCAACCATGATATATCTTCACCCATCTCCACAACAGTTTTTGCTACTCTCAGATATGTTGTATTTGAAGCAATGGGCTTGATGGAAGGCTCATTAAATTTAGCACTACTTTTTCCTTCTCTATCACTAATTGAATAAAACATGGTCTTTTGTTTTATCACAGTCATTTTAGAAACATAAATCTTATTATGAAACATGACCTTTGAAATAACAGTAGCAAATCAGATGATTCAGATTTAAACCAACTGACACTTGTACTTAGTCTTTGGGCTTCAGCTTCCCTATTGATAAAGAGTGTTATTCAAATCTCTTTTAAAATCTTTTAATTTTGAAGTGCAGCTATTTCTCACACTTCTGAACTATCTTCTCAGATATTCCATTAAGGAGAGTAACATAAATCTTTTCCTTGTAAGAAAATTACAATGACATGATCACCAAAAAATGTGTGCCTGCATCATCTTTAAAAGGATGAAAGTCTCAACCTTATATTTTACATGGCTTTTAACTGACTAGCTACAAAAAAGATCAAGAGGGAAAAGCAAAAGCTACAAGCAGATTGTAGTAGAAATTTATTTTTGTTGATTTGGGAAGGGAAGGCAGAGGTAGAATACTGCCAAGTGAAAGTAGATGAGGAGGGTAACATTCCTTCCCATTTTATTTCCATTTCAGCATGATGTTCAGAGGCTATGAAAGTCTACAAGTCAGATTTGGGTACTATAAAGTAGTATTTCTGATCAGAGGAGATTAAAAACTAAATACTATGAAAATATTTCATAACTCTCTTAAAATTAACAATTCCAACATGTACATTCCACACTTTATCCTGCCCAATCCCATCTGCTCCCATCATGAAGCAGAAGTCAGACCCATGGCAGCAAGGCAAAACACATGCCAAGCTAAGCACGGGCAGGGGGGAAGCAGCTTAGTGCACAACGGCAATGGTCAGGTGTTATGAAATGAACTGTGCCCTAGCCCCCAAAATATAAAGTGCTAACCCATTAACTTGGATGTGTCTGCAATTGATGATCAGGTTGCTAATGAAGTAAGGTCATTGGTGTCCAATAAGAATGGTGTCCTTATAAGCTGAGCTGAGGACACACAATAAGACTGGTATCCTTACAAGAAGAGATGGGACACACACAGAAGAAAGATCATCTCAAAATACCATGAGAAGATAAGCCACAGAGAGGGCCCCAGAAGGCCCCTGTGACACACTGATTTTGAACTTCTAGACTCCAAATCCAGGAGAAAACAATTTTCTTCTGGGGCTAAGCATCCAGACTGTAGTTCACGGTTATGGCAGCCTAACAAATATTAGTTTGTTACAATAGTTTGACTGAAAGTTCTAAGGCCCAAAGGTAAGCTGTTTTGGATGTCAGATAACTTAAGAACTGCTAAAAAAAAACAACAGCACCAGTGGAAGTTCACACCACAGAACACCCAAAGTCCAAGGAAAGAAGAGAAATGGAGAGGAGGTAGCTAAAACAAGTAAAACTGATAAAAGAGTGGTTATTAAGCGGTTATTTCCTACTCCCTGCCTTCATTCAACTGGGACTTCTTTTACTGGAGGAACAATTCAAAGAACAGCTCTGGCTTAGGGAATAGCAGAAACAATTGAGGACAGAACTTCCATAGTGGAAACCAGAGTTAGTTTGCTATATGTTTGGGTGCTCAGATTTCTCCCCCTCAGCCTGTGAAACACTAGCAGCCTGGACTATATCCCAAGGCAAGCTCTAAGAGTTTTCTCCACAGGTTGCAAACCACTCAAAAAGAGAGACCTAAATACCGGCACGGTGGCTCGTGCCTGTAAGCTTCAGCCTATGAAGCGGCCGGGGCTAGGGATTGCAGTTTGATTCCCTCCTGGGGCCTGTAGTGAGACCTAGTTCCAAAAAATAGCTGGGCGTGGTGGCACACGCCTGTAATCCCAGCTACCTGGGAAGCTGAGGCTGGGGATTGCTTGAGTCTGTGGTACCCGGGCAATGAGAGCCTGCGGTTCCACAAGCAAAAATAGCGAAACTAGTCTCAAAAGAAAAAGAGAGACCTAAATAAATAAATGAGGATCCACGAATAGATGGCCCCAACCAGTTTCTCCTCCAGTGAAGCTTAGCACTTTTAACTGGCTAATCATACCGCATGATTACAGTAGATTCCTTAACTTTCACAACTATGAATTTTTGAAAATTAGTTATTTTCACATTAGTTCTTTTTTAAATGTCAAAGTTGGGTTTGTCTTTGTTTCATCATGATTAAATTCAGCTTATACATCTTTCACAGGAACATCATGAAAGCAAAGGCATTGCTTTGCATAGATAGACTCTCCTGGGGTGGCTAATTTCCCAAGTGCCAGTGACATCCAATGGCAATTTCAATTTGTGACACTAGTGACCATTTTTACTTTGACTTGTCAGGATTTTCCACTGTCAACTTAAACTTTTTCTTTTTGTAATTAATTGATATTCTGTGGAAACACACTTAGTAATCATGTAAATACCTTGTTCCTCATCAAATTTTCAATTTACAAATTTATTTTTACCAGCACATACACTGAATTTATTAATTAATTAATTCAAAGAGTTATATAATCTACTACTCTCATTATTTATGTCAGTACTCAACTACCCAGTTTTGGCCAGCAAAAGCTACTTCTAGCTGGCTTCTGTGTCTCCTGGCTATGTCCCCATATTCTTTGAGCACTATTTATTTTCTGGTAAAAAAAAGTTCTGGCTTCAGCCATTAAATCCTTTCAATAAGGATTATTGCTTACTATCAGAACTGAATGTTGAGTGGCTGGGTGTGCTCACTGTTCCTGGGATGTTCTATATACAGACCCAGTTAGGGCCAGAGCCAAGAAACTTTAAACACAAACACACACAAGCCACACACAACCACACACATACTGACAAAGGTAACCCTAAGTCTCCACATATTTGTTTCTTACTTTCTGAATGTTGCCTTATTGGCAAGGATGCTGAGGATGTGATGAAGGTGATTGGTATGAGGAAACTATGCTGGATTACCTAAGTGGGCCAAGATTTGAAACAGAAAAGAAAGTCAGAGGAAAGCAGAGAGAGGAAAAATGCCATGTGATTTGGGCTTTGATGATGGAGGAAGCATCCAAGAACCAATAAATACAAAGAATGCAACTCTACAGGTTGGAAATGGAAGCAAATATTCTCTCCCACTGCTCTCCTGGTCCCTGGATTTTAACCACTAACACTAATTTTGAACTTCTGGCCTCCAGAGTGATAAGAGGATGGATGGATGGATGGATGGATGGATGGATGGATGGATGGATGGATGGATGGATGGATGGATGGATGGATGGATGGATGGATGGACGAATGAGTGAGTGAATTTCTGTTGTTTTTAGCCACATTTGCATTCTGTGCTACAGGAAATGAATACAGACACACAGAGAAAAGTAAATGTATACATTTATATGTATATTTCTATATCTATATAGTAAGAGAAACACGGGCATTCATTTGTATTTTTCCATAAATGTACTTCCACCTCCTTCAGATACAAATTAGTTATTAATGAAACAATCACAAAACTTACAATCTTGAGGACTCCCTACATTGTTTCCTGTTACTACAGTACATCCAGGTACACTTTACTCTTTCTTTACAATTAAGAAATTTGTATTGCTGAAAAACAAAACTACCTATTTCTTCAATTTATGCAGCTATAAAGAGAACCAAATCCTAACATGAGCCCCATTTTTCCATTTAAAAGTATATTTGCTATATGGCTGTACATAAGCAAGTAGAACACTGGTGCTTGGGAAGGGGATGGTCAAGGTGATTCACAACTCCCCTGCTTCTAGTCCACCTCCCTTGACACACTAACTAGATAGCTATTCCTAAAGTCAGAAATGGCACCATGTAGATTGGGTCAGAGAGTCAGGCAAAGGCAAAAATATTCAGGAGACAAGTGAAGTAAAAGAAAAGCCAAATCTAAGACTTTTAAAGTTAGAAACATCAGGGCTAAAGGGCAAAGCAGGAAGTGAACCCCAAAGCTGAATAAAAAGGCAGAAAAAGCCAGTTAGCTCCTCACCCCATTATGCAGCCAAGCTGCCAGCTGGTTCTTAACAGTGTGAACACAGAGACCAGAGCTGAATTCATGGCCTTTTTGAAAGCCCCTGGAGGCCCATTCTTCTTTCCCTACACCAGCTGCTACCTATTCACTCAATTGGTTTCCTGAAAGCACACTCCTTGGAGACAGGGTAGGTGGGGGTGCTGCTATTTATCCAGGCCTGGGAGCAGGGAAGTCAGCCTTAAGGGAGACCACAGGGGGTCATGAAACAAACCTTAGGGTCACTGTGCACCCTTCCATGGACATGGACAGGAGTGAAGTCAGTGGGAAGGACATGAAAGCAATCCACTGGCAGACTCAAAGGACATTACATGGGCCCATTTGAGTTGTCTTCTGACCAAACTGACAGATGAAACCCCCTTGCAGGGACTGTGCCTGCTCTGAGAAAGTGTGTGAATTCACAAGACAAGATGACTTATTACAAATGGTGCCAGCTGCTTTATTTTTTGAAGGGAATATGATGTGTCAAATGAGGGACTAGGAAATTAGGATGATAAGCACTTGCAATAAAGACACTCATAAAACAAATATAAGATGCTAGGGTCAAGTTTTTCTCACAGCAACTTCAGTAAAGCACCAAGTAAATTGTGTTCTATAACTTCAAAGTTTTTGGTTGCTTTTAATTAGCAACCAAATATCAGTAGTTCTCAATATATCCTGTGCTTTTCTCACTGCTTCATTATTAGTATCGAAAGAAGGGTGAAGCCTTCAACAGTACACGCATAGACCCAGTGATTTAAGTTTTCATTTTCCCTATCTCCTCCTAATCATTCTCACCTACCTGAGATTCTGGACCTGTTGTTTGTAATAATGCTCAAAAGTTAAAAAATGAAGCAGGTATTACAAAGATTCAGGTTTTCATTTTTTTTCTCCAAAATTACATCTACTGAGGTAAAAAAAAATTGATTTTTGTAAAATCCAGGATTTAAAAAGAAAAACATTTTTAAGCCTTTGCATGAGTCTCCTTACTTGTCACAGGTGCAGGACTCATGCTCCCTCATAGAACACTTCAAGACTTAAGCTAGGCGAGCAGAGGGAAGACTGAAAAGCCACAGAGACCATCATCTAGTCAGCACAGCCTAACCAGCATCCCTCTAAGGAAATGACTCTGAGTAAATAACATGCACAAATGTATCTTTATGTACACTTAAAAAAAGAGAGCACTCAAAACCAGCACCGCAAAGCAGAGACTACATGCTCATGGTAAGATTTCACAAAAATTTTCTGCTGACTCCTACAAACTCATAAACTGGAAAAAAAAAATATCGCTTGAAACCTTGGCAGAAACTTCATAAACATTACATGAATGAAAACTAAGTGTCAGCTTATTCACTAAATCTAACTTTTGTAAAATATATATGAAAATACCTATAATTATTTCAAAGGTTTCACTATCTACTGAAATAAAATTAAAGTCAATGTAATTTTTGAAAAAAGATGTTGTCATTTTGATAAGGAAAATGAGTGCTAAAGAGTAAATCCAAAATTGGGATCACTGTGATTATCTTCTCAACTTAATTTGCTACAACTTTATTTCCTTTAACTTACAAGTCGCCTCTGGGTGGCAGTTCTGTATTTTAACAGAGCATGTACTGTCTCGGACTGTATCTGACAAATGTGACATGCTAAACATTACTTCTGATTAAGTTAAGAAAAGTCAGACATAATTTAATCTCTTCTAAGGAAGTACATGAGGGATCAGATAAATTAAACCAATGTCACTTTCTACCTAAAAAGCATAAGTCATTTATCCAACCTGCATGCATTTACCAACTTTCTAGGCAAACACAAATATTTTTGAAAGTCACAAAACCCATGATGTGATTCAGCTAAAATAGCAAGTAACTATTGGGAATATATTCATTGCATTACTAAAGGAAATACACTGTCCATCTAAGTTTTACTAAAGCAAAATATCTCCCCTTTTGAAAAACACCAAATGATTATGAACTGGTAGCACCCCCATCACCCTCCCCTGGGAAGCATCTGATTCTGCCTGCAGAACAAAAATCCTGACCAGATGATATGAAGCAGTACATCCCTGGGTGTTAACAGATGCCTATTATGAATAAATGTGCATGAGCTGAGGTAAAAGGGTCTGTAAATTAAGCATCTGTCAAGCCAAGGTAAAGAAGGACATCAAAGAAAACAAGCAGTGCTGAAATAGAAATTTAACAAAAAATTCCAAGTTGATTCTCAAATAACAATAATAGTTGAAATGCTGTCCTCTAATTTTAATTTAAAATAACAAAGAAAAATGAAATATATAATATGTAGGTATTTAGTGCTATGTTGATTTAGTGCTATGTTGACTGCCAATAAAGTTATTTCACAGCATCTAGCTGCAGAAAAGTGATGATGGCTAGCCAATGGACAAAAAGACTTTAACGTCAGATGCTCACAATACCTGTGATGTTATAAAGCTCTCATTTTCCATGACAGAAGTCCAAACTATGGAGTTATAAGTGGGTAAACTACTGGAAAAACAGCTGCTTCCATCAGCAAGTTAAAAGTAAATAATTCAGGACTTTTACGACTTCTAGATCTCATCTGGTCAATTACTTCTTTGAGAACATCATGCTACATGCTTATGTCCTGACATCTGCCTCACCCACAGGAGCAAATGATTCAAAATTGCTTGTTCTCACTCCTAATTGAAAAAGGTAACAGAAAAGGAATGAAGCATTCTAGAACAGAATTTTTGCTTGCCCAGGGATGACCTGCAAAAGAATACCCAAGGTCCCTGGGGATAAACTGCAGATTGAAAAACTACTACCGAATCAAATCCCTGGGAGCAGGGCTGCAGAACCTGCATTTTCACCTAACACTTCTAGCATAACATGATGTAATGTTGAAGTTTAAGAGCTATTATACTAGAGCTCCATGGGATATAAAGCCAAGCCTTCAAAGGGTACTAAAGAACTGCAGGACAGCTGGCAGCAAGGAACAAAGACCATTTCCTCTGAGGCCACCTCCACCATCCCTCCAACACAAACAACCACAAAATGCCTGGGAAACTGTACTGTTAGGATCTCGGGTACATTGTGGGAATTTTACAAGAGATATTAAAATTTTAATTGCTATTATCAAAGACTTTAAATTTGTGCAGTTTGTGAGAACAAAGCTATTAGCTATGAAGTTGCTGCTGAACCCAAGCAATGCAAGAACACATTAAGGAGAAATCAGACAATGCATCAGCTAAAGAATAATGAGTGAATGCAAATCACCTTTGTTCTTAAATAGAGAACATTGGAGTATAAATGATTCACCAAGAGATGTCTTTGCTCTCATAGTTTTAAAGACATTTACACATAACTTACTCCCCACCCACATACATACCCCACTGTTTCTGATCACCAAAACATCTGAGGATGAGACTTGCTCTCCCCATTTTTTCAACTATAATTAAAACAGTAAAATAATGGGATAAACATATATTTTAGGTTGAATTTAGCACTCTACTAATATTACTAATAATTAAATTTAAGAATTCTTGTTTGGCTTGCTGTGAACCAAAAAATTGACTTGAGTCTGTGAAAAAACGAATGCAGTGATTCAAATAATTAAAACATAAGTTCATTTTGGGGATTCACTTATGAAAGTCAGATATTATCTAAACATTTTATTTATGCATATGATGATAAAATCTGCTTAGCAAAGGCTGATTGTTTATATTAAAGTTGATATAGTGAATAAAGACTTATGAATAAAGACTATGAGTCTGATTACAGATGTTTAATTTTGCTTTGAGGAGCAGAAAACAAATCACCTCCTGTAAAACCACAAATTAAACAAAGTTATAAAAAAGATAGTAGTATTACTGGATTATCACTTCCCTATATGGAACACAATAATCCTTCAAATAGATATTTGAAGGATTCAGAGCATAAAAGGAGATTTTCATAATGATCAAACTACACATATTTATAATCTTTGCAATTAAATAAATATACATTATCACAAAAGTCCTTAAATGCTCTTACACATGGATGATTCAGGAGAATTTAGTTTTCTTTTTCTTATAAGTGTTCAGTTTATTAGGGGGAAGGGCTGATGGGAAGCAAGCAAAAATCAAGAATGACAAATCTCATAGTGATATAAGACAACATAACCATAAAAGACAAACCCATATTGGGAATAAATATTTGCAACATATATTTAATTATTCAAGACCTAACAAATTCCAATAGATTAATTAAAAAATGACAAATACAACAGAAAAACTGGCAGAAAACAGACGATCTGAAAAAAGTAAATACAAAAAATAAACACACTAAATGATGTCCACACTTGTTAATAATCAGTGGAAAAGAAATATTAAAAAATTTACTAGTTTACCCCTCATATTGGCAAATATTAAAATATATAAAAATAATGCACTTTCCTTATCTGAAGTCACACCCATCTAACTACATGGGGTCTTTGCAAGGATAAAGGCAGGTAAGAGTGTGGGTAGGGTATGTGACCAATAGAAGTCAGCTGCTGCTTTTACCACTGTCTTTCTTATTTGCATTTTTTAATTATTCAGTTTACATCTTACTCTAATTCAACTATAAGTCCTTGGAGTACAGGAATAATGTGTATTTTTAATAACATAATTTTTATTCAATAATATATTCATATATTTTCCTTTCAGTAACAAATATATCTTTCTTGACTATAGAGTAGTCCACATTATAAGCTATAGTTTTTTACAATGATAATAAATGAATAAAATAAATAAAATATTTATTATATATTTTATAATAAAATGTTTTATTATATCATAAAATATGATTATATTTATTATAGTCATAAAATATTATGAAAATAATAATATAACAAATAATGTAGTGAATTTTTTACACATTTTTTACATTCTTTTCCGATTATTATTTAGAGAACTATTCTAGAATTGGGATTTTGGAGCCAAAAGAAATGTACACTGAAGACCCTTGATATGCCTGCATTATCAGTGGGCCAAAATTATGTTCTTAGTTACATCTGAATCCCCATCCAAATCACAGTTCTAAACACACTATACATGTCTATCGTTTGAGTAGAAGGAAAGACAAAAGTTGAGAGAAAAGAACATTTCCGGGGAAATATCATATGAAGAAAGGCAGACCACTGGGAAATGTAGAATATGCATAGAAATAGTAACTAGCTTAGTGAAGTCTATTGTGCAAGTATGAGGGAGGCTAGGAGTGAAACTGATCAGCACTACTCAAACTAGGCTTTTTGTGGACTATATTTTCAAAAGAAGAGTTGCTAGAGCTCCAAAGTCCGAAGTTCCATAAATCCTAACTGAAGAAACATATAAGCATAAAGACGGGAATATATTTATAGCTTTATCAGATTGGTAGTTCTAAGACAAGACTATACACTTCAAAAGTGTTCACAAAACTTGAATGGGTCTTCAGTCTACAAAACAAAGTCCACACTGCAGCTCTGCATCGCAGTTCCAATCTCCTATCCACTTTCATTGATCCAGAACACCCACCAATAGTAATCATTCAGTGTTTAATGCCTCATGATCCATCAACCTTATGATCCTCTCCAAGTTCACATCCAGCCAAGAGAGACTGGAAGTCAAGGTACCACAATTAGTACTGACAAAGCAAAATAGTTAGTATGGATAAGGTTGAGTGAAGAAAACTGCCTGTAGATTTGCAACAAAAAATTGGCCCAGACTCCGCAGGCAGAGTGACTGGCATAGCAAGACAACCCCAGGCCATACATGCAGAACCAGGTCTGTGAAGAAGGAAAAAGCCTAGACTCCGAACAGAGAGGTCTTAAACAGTATTCTTTTTTTTTTTTTTTTTACCAATATCACCATCCAGGTAAACTTCCATTCCCAAAATCATGCTACCATTCTAGAAGCAAGAATCCAGATCAGAGAAGATTGCCTCCCTCATGCTCAATTCTTTGTTCTCAAGGCATAGTACTTGACACATATTTGTCATGTTATCCTTTCCTTGGAACTTCGATAGCACTTAATGCCTATGCTATTCTTCTGGTTTAACATGCACAATAACATCGCTTATACTGATGAGTCAAGGGAAAGTGGATAATTAGTACTATATGCTGAAGCTCTATTTTCCTTCTCTTTCAAGTCTCACACTTAGATGCACGCCCTCAAAAGAGACAATGCTCAACTCTTCATTGATTTTGAAAAATTATGAATGTCAATGCAGAGTATAATCTTTGCTAGGTAATAAGGAATCATAATTAAGGGGAAAACATGATCAAAGATATGTTCTCTGGTGATTGATAGTCAAAGGCATGAACACAAGAAAAAGAAGAAACAAGATAAAAGAGGTTCAAGAGAGAAAACTAGTTACTTGGATATGATATGGAAAAGCATTCTTTGAATGTCTGAGTAATAAAGGAGAAATGAACTATCCAAAAAAAAAAAAAATACATAACTATGGACTATGAGTCAGGCACTGTTCTAAGAACTTCATTTTTCTTACCATAGTAATTTTTACAATTACCCAAGTTCTAGGTGCTATTGTCACTCTTGTCTCAGTGATAATAGAGAAAGGCTAATGACCACAGAAGACAAATGCTGGGGTCAAGACTGTCAGGACCACTGGAGGAGCCATATTAGAAGCCATATTAGAACCCTATACATTAGGAACCACAAAGAACGTGATTCCTTAATTTCTGCTTCTAAAACTAAAAATCCCCTCCAAAGCTTTTCTCATGTACATACTAAGTTGTCTGAGGTTTCTGTACGCTGTAGATTCTCAGTTTATGAGGCTTAGTTGTTTTTTTCCTTATTTTATTTTACCTGATTAGCAGCTAAAATGCAAGGCATCTGCAAGACAAATTCAGTTCTCCATTTTCAATAGAAATATGTTTTATGTATAATTTATTATTCATACTCCAAATTCAATGATTTGCAGTATTTTAAGAGTTTAGTTATAGATGAAATATAGAGGCCACATAAAGTGAAAAGTGTCACTGGAAAACACTAGCCTCATCAAATCATTCATTCCCATACTAGAACATCAGTGCCTACTTCAGATGACTGAATTCCAACAAAACGGCATTTTTTCTGCACAAAGAAGTTACAAAAAACAGATTTTTTTTATTTTAGTACTTTCTACCAAGAAATACAACACTTCATTAATAAGACAGCATGCACATGCACAATTTTTATCTATACTTACCTGTATTCAGAGGCAAAACTGTTGAGTTAAAATAAGTTGTAAGAAATACTATTTGATGACTCTAATTAATAACTCATTACACTACACAAAGTTAGTGCTTTGCTCTTAAAACATGGAGCACTTAACATTTCACTTCAAAGATTTGCTTGCCTCATAACCAATTCATAGAACAGGCAGTGATTTTCTGCTTATAGGGTTTCCTCTGTAACACTGAGCAACTAACAACCCTTAACTTCTCTAGAGCAAGACTTTCCCTTGATCTCCCAAAAGCTACTGGAGTGCTTGAGTGGCTCTGAGCTGGCTATTTTTTCCCCAGAAAGAGACAAAAGACTCCTGTGTCTATAACTATTCTCAACTGACTTGGAGCCAGTGTCTCCATTTCATATCCAAGCCACCTTCTGCATATTCCAAAACTCAAAGAAAATATAAATTATACTTAAAGTGACACAGATTTCTTCACTGGGCTATGTAATAGGAGCTATTATTATAATTAACACTGCTTTTTGGTCAACTTGCTGTTCGGGGGGGAAAATATCCTAAAATGGTTTTTTAATCCCAGTGCTAAGTTTTGAACAGACCACTAAAACATAATTTGCATGACCAACTTATTCTTCATTGAAGCTCAACTCATATAAAGGTTCATTCATGCTAAAAAGCTATTTTTAAATGTGCCTAACACATTGCTTAGGCTATACTAACAATTAAGCATTATACTTCAGTGGAATTTTAAAAGTTTAAAATTATATTTCTTCCATCTCATTTCCACCACCCCCAGTTCTTCCATCCTGAATATCAATATTATTTTAAACTTTGCTGTTTTCCATTACAGTAGTCTCATTCATTGCTCATTCAGAAATAGTGTCTTTTCTTAACAGTCTGGCAACTGACTTTAAACTTAGTTTACCAGTCAGGTTGTGGCCTTCTAAGGATGTGCGAACACCCTACCAAAGTCCATGGTAATCAGAGAAAAGGTACCTAGGAGAGGAGTCTGTGACCCATAGCAACCAATTCCCCTACTAGGCCCTTCACAAAGGGGACAAAAGGCTTTATTTCCTCTCATTCCATCAACCTCACAAGGGAAGGCAACAGTGTCTTAGCCCTGGATGAGAATGCACATCAGGGGTCAGACTGATAATTTACTGTTCAGTGAGGGCACAAGGTTTAAATGCTGCTTAAAAAATTAGAGACTAGTGTTACTAAAAGATTGAATCTCCATGAACAGATCTAAAGCTGCAAAATGTAGACAATGGTCTGCAGAAGAGTGTCCAATCCAACTGGAAGAAGTCAAGCTTGCAGGATTCTTGAGGCAGATGGCAAGTTAAAACATGTGAAGCAAACAGGCCCACTCTTCCTTTTGACACATGGATGTTATCGTACTTACTAGATGGCTTCAGGCTTAATGCAGTATTTTATCGTTTAAAGCAACATGTGAACAAAATAAATGGAAGCTTAATAACAGTGAAAGCCACACCTGGGTCAAACCCTGGAAGTGTGACACCTGGTGGTTTCCATGCCCACTTCTTGCAGCGAGTTGAGGACACAGGAGAAGCATGATCTCAGTAATCCTTACAACACCGACACACCTACGAGGGGCCTGGGAAGCAAGTACTTTAATCTCCCTTTTAAAAACATGGGAAAAATGTGCTGTATAATTTTTCCCAGGATTACAGCTGGCACACAGTCTGCGAGTCAGGGAAACAGTTGGCTTGAATTTTAGTAAAGCGATTTCTCAACAAACTTTTACACTCTTAACTGGAAGAGTCTTAAAAATAAATCCATCCCCCCAGATTTCATGGCTTGCAGTTGTGTCCTGCCCAAACAGGGGTATCCCCAAATCCTCATGGTTACTGACAGTGCGTCAAGGGTTTCACAGAGTCTCAGGACCAATGATCATATTTTCTTGCAGCTCAGTTTGAATAGATGGTCTTTTAAAATCTGGATTTTATATTAACATAAGTATTTTTTTTTAAATGCAAAATTGGCATGACTTTTTTAAATGAGTCATAAAAGAAGTGATGCTCTTGCAGCTGGTTGCTTCAGAGTAAGCCCACAGCAGGATTGGGGGAGGAGGGTGAGGACATTACTAATTTTGTTATTAGGGATAGTTCAGAGAAAACATTTGAGATGCTCTGAAGAATATAGCTAAGACACAAGAGACAAAATTATTCCAACTGACTTAACCCACCCAAACTATTTAAGACAGATGGAAATAGATCTTTGCATAAAGACTTTTACTTGACTTTCTGATACATACCAAGTTCGCCCTGCTGAAACATTCTATCTACAAGCAGTCCTAAGGCACTCAAACCCCTTCATTTCTCAGGAGAACACTTTTTCTCTTCTCATCAGAAAATTAGAAAATAAAGAAAAGGCAAATGACATGTACGTTGGTAGGAATGATTGCTTTATATTTACAAAAAATATCCACTAACTGTCAAAATATACAGGCTGGAAGATGAAAATTCATAAAAGAAACATTCAGGTTATCAGGAAAATCACTTGACTGGCAAACTCGGACTTCTCCCAACACTATTTCCAAGTGTATGGAATTAGGATTAGGTATCAAGGATACAATATATTCTCAGATGCTAGGAGGGAACTGTTTTCGAGCTTAACAAGAGGCTAGTAATGCTCTAAAATCTAAATCTAAACTAAACTAAACAAGATGAAATTAGTCTTTGAGAACCAAGCTTCTACCCACGAGAGACTTTGTCAGCTCTTAGGAACAGCTCTGACAAAAGACACAAATATACATCCATGTTGCCACATTTTCTGAAATTGCCAGAGCAGAAAGCGCTGAACACACTGCATCCTTCCTCAGGAGAGGCACAAGCACACACACATCCACACAAAATTAAGTTATCCATTTAGGGCAGCGCACCTTCGGTTAAGATGATCCAATAGCTAAGATTTCCCAATGAAGAAAAACTTTCCAGTTTTGACACTCAGACATTAATGATTTCACATGAAGATTATAAAGAATATTGAACTGTATTGTAAAGACAGAGCTTTTATATGGAAATAAGTTATCCACAGTTAACCTGGTAAACTGTATATATTATTTCAAGGAACCCTGGGTGAGTCATTTAAAATTCCTGTTATAAAATAACCTTAAAAACTAATTTTCTTTGACATAAACTGAAGATTTCTTTATAGACATGTCTTATGCAGTAAAGAAAAACTGTCTCCTAGCTTGCAAACTACACCTGCTTTATAGAGCAAGTTTTAAAAAATGTGGCCTGAATTAAAAGTAAAATTCACCCACAAAAATAAAGACCCATTACCACTGAGGATAATTTTTAATGCAATGAAGGATATAAATACAATTCCAAAGCAAAAAGATCAATATGTTAAACTATTGTAAGAGCAAAGAAGTAATTATATAGCTTTCCAAAGAGTTCATAGGCATACATTCTTTTAAAAATCCCTGTCTCCAGGGACACTTTTACACTGCTGGTGGGAATGCAAACTGGTCCAGTCACTATAGGAAGCTGCGTGGAGGACCCTTAAACTACTGAAAATGGAACTATCATTTGATTCAGCAACCCCACTTGTAGGAATCTACCCAAAGGTTAAAAAAACTCTAATTCAGAAAAATACCTGTCCTCAGATGTTTATTGCAGCACTATTTACAATAGCCAGGTATGGAAGCAAATCAATGCCCCCAAGTAGACCAATGGATCAGAAAGTTGTGGTATATGCATACAATGGAATATTATTCATCAATCAAAAAAGACAAGCATGTCATTCGCAGCAACATGTATGGAGCTAGAAGGAATCATGCTAGCAGAAATAAGCCAGAAAGAAAAAGAGATATGGGATGGTCTCACTTAATGAAGGAGTTAGGGAAAATAAACAAATGGACAAGAAAAATTTAAAACTGTCAGCAGAACTGAAGTACAGAGCAAGAGAGGGGGTGTTGGGGAAATAAGGGGTAGGATGGGCATAAAACATTAATATATAATTACATTATATATATGTGCAATCAATTAAAAATTATATAAATTAAAAAAAATTTTAAAACCCCTTTTCCATAAATGTTATTTGATTAGTCAAGTGTCCCAAAAAGCACACCATCTTTATAAACCCTGAACATGAACAGCTAAATTTAGATGCAGTAGACTATAATCAATAAGGTGACTACAATATTATCTAGGTTTTCAACTTTATATAAATCCACTAATGGAATACCAAGAAAACAACATTATCAGTCCTTGAGGGGATGAAAGGAAGAGGATACCCAATAATAAAATACAGGGTATTCATGTTTTAAGATTCGTTAAAATTCCTTTATACAAGTGACTTTTTAATCAGTAGCAATTCCTAAAGAGAGGTTACATTATTTCTTATTTGCAGAAATGGACTAATAAACAACAACAACAATTCCCTGAGGGTTTTCAGCTAAATAGTGTAAGATCACGTTATTCAAATGTCCTTGATCTTTTGAAAGTTCATCTTTAGGAAAATTCAATATACAAATTGTCATAAGGAATCTCTCATTACTAGCAGCCTTGGCTATCAATAATTTATAGACCAGGATCCCTATTAACTTACTTGGAATTTAAAGTAAATAGGTATAATATAAAGTAAACAAAGATCTTTCAAAATCTGAAATTTCTAGTCACTAGGAGCAAATATTCATGGGGGAGGGTGAATTGCTTTTAGGGGTCTACAGACATCAGCACATGGTCTCCATATGTGTGGTCCACAGGAGACTTTGTCTTTTTAAGCCCTCCAAATTGCAAATAGCTTTAAAACTTTTGCAAGGTTATTTCTGCCAATGAAATATATATATATGCATCTTTATTGCATGATGACATTAATTATTCTTAACTATCTGGTTTTTTGAAATGAGAAATATATAGTTAAAGAAAAACAGAACCTCACCTCAGTATACTCAATCACCAATAAACCAACTTTTCTCGTTTTCTTAGATTTAGAATTAAAATCCTTCCATACAACTCAGTAAAGATTTCAGTATTGCTAACTGATTATAATCTATCAATCAGACATAGACTATTTTTTATAACTTTCTGTGTCCTAAAATTCTAAAATTCTTGCATGTTCTTTTCCTGACCTCCTTCTTTTAACAGTATACTTTGAAAGGATTAAAAAATTAAGTCTTTCTATGGAAGTACTATGAAAATTAATCAGTTAGGAATGAGAAGAAATAACTTCCAAGTGCCACATAAATAGCAATTATATACCTTAGGCAGTTCATTCCTTAACTAGCACATGCAAACCTCAGATGTGCTTAGGCAGAGATGATTAAACACCAGAATCCCACACCAAGACTTGAAAACTGTCAAATAAAGGCATACCTGTCTCCACCTCTGATTAAAAACAAGCACATGTCTCCAGTTAGTTTAGGAATAAAGAGTATTTTATTAGCAAAGCTTTGGGGAGCTCAAACTACCAAAGGAATCAGGCTCAGGCTGGGACCAACTAGGGCGAGGCATTCAAGGTCCTGCCATTGAACAGCACCAGCTGGAAGCCCTGGAGCAACTGCTTCACCAGAGAGGACTTTCACTCACCCAGACTCTGGACCCTGGTCCCTGGATCAGCCCCATTGCCCCCAATGATCTTTACAGGCAGAAGCTCAGAACCATTCTCTTGAGAAATCAATGCTTGAGCTCACATACCCGATTTGACTGCAGAGGTGAGCTGGGGAAGGTCTGCCACCTCAACTGCAGCACAGGCAGGCGAGCCCCAGCTTTCCACCTGCATTTAATTCCCACAACAAAGAAGGGGAATCTTGCACACACACAAAAAAAAAAAATGATAAATGTCTGTCACAGAAGAGTCTAGAAGAAATGAATTGTTGGGTACTTTCCAGTTCTAAAGTACTATGAGGAGTTCAGATCAAAATTTAATGCTTACCACACCTACACAGAGAGGAAAGGTATGAATCTTACTAATGAAAATAATAAAAGAATGAATTGCCTATTTCCTCAGTCTATTTGCAGAGATAATGATCTGATAGCAGCTACTCATTAAAACAAACCAAATACAGCTTCCCTCTGTTAATTAGGCTCCTCCCTTATTTATGTATTTACAGATTCACTTAATCTATGTAACTCTGGTTTTTAAAAACCAAGTGGAGTTGATTTTCTCTGATGATGCTAATACTACTATACTATTTAGTGCAAATAACAGAAGGGAAGTGGGTTGTCTATGAGAAACTGTAACATGAAGGCAGAATATTTTCTGCTACTCTAGAGAAACAGGTGAGATCTAAGACTAGAAGCTACACAGTCAGATTTTGACTAACACCATTCTTCCCAGTTCTTGAAGGAATTCAACAATGGAGTCGGCCCCACAGCAAAACTGTGAGCTCCCCGCCACTGGAAGAAGCAGACTAAACAGCCATGTTAGGACACAGAGTAATGTACTCACTCTCTCACCGTGCTTCCTACCCCCACCCTCCAAATGCATATGCTGAAAACCCAACCCCAAGGTTATGATATCTGGAGGTGGGGCCTGGGGAGGTGATTAGGTTATAACAGTGGACCCCACAGAATAGGATTAGTGCCTCCCAAGAGGGAGAGCTAGGTCACTCCCTTTCACCACGTGAAGACACATGGTAACATCTATAAACAAGTATGAGGCCCTCATGAGAACACAACCACACCAGGGCTCTGCGCTTGGACTTTCAACTCTTGAACAATGAGAAATACATGTTTACTGTTTAAGTCACCTTGTCTAAGTAATTTATTATAGCAGTCCAAACAGACCAAAACATGAAACCTTCTGGCACTAAGTAACTGGTTTAGCTGGTTGGTCCAGACCTCTAAAGTCCTATCCAACTCAGGTCCTAATGGAATGACTTCTATAATCTGGGGAGGATTTAACATGACAAACTGTAGGATATGGGATAAAGTATAGATGAAATATAGATTGGGACAGACATGAGTGTTGGGGGCTTAACCAGGGACCACCCTACTGCAATCTTATTAGAAGGGCAGTCTTCAGTACCAGTCTGCTCAGATCAACCTGGGAGTCTGATTCCATTTGGGGTTTCCCATTTTTAAAAAAGCATTGGCACACTTGGAAGTACTGAAGTGGTAGTGACCAGATGGCAATACATCTGAAAACTGTTACAAGAGAAGAACTAAGATAAGATAGGGATGATGACATAACAAAAGAAAAAGGATCTGTATAAATCAGCTCAGGCTGCTATAAGATACCACCGATTAGGTGGCTTAAGAATCAGTCTCCAGAACTTCCTCGAGTACTATGCCTGGAAATTCCTTATCAAGGTGCCATCAAGGTGGGCTTCTGGTGCAGTCTTTATTATTTTTGTAGTTAGCTGTCAACTCATCTAAGCTGTATCTTCCTCTTCCTTTAAGTACGTCAGGACTGGGGTTCCACCTTTCTGCCCTCATTTTAACCTTAATTACCTCCCTAAAGGCTCTGTCTCCAAATGCTGTCACTGTGGGGGTTAAGGTTTCAATATATGAAGAAGGGGCATAATTAAGTCCATAATAGATGCAATCTTAAGTGTATGAAATATTGCAAATGAAAAGGCCACTGATTTGTCCTTTGTTAGTCTAGAAGGAAGAATCGGAAGCAGAGTGGGAGTACTAGAGTTGGATCGGATGAAGTCTACACTATTTTAAAACTCTACAAGCTAATTAACTATGATTATTATCAAACTACAGAATATGAGTGACTAGATGCTTCCCATGAACCAAAATTTGTGTCCACTCTTATCTCACTGAATCTTTATATTCACTCTGCACTAAATACTGCTCTTACAGACATTTGTTGCTCTTTTATGTTAAGGTTCACTTCTATTTAATGTCATGGTGCTGGGAAGTGGCAGAATCTTGAACATCAAATTTCAAAGTCAGCCATCAAGCTTTGAAGCATTGAATTGAACAGCTTCCATTACCGAGTAAAGGGCAGTTGGTACAAAACAACTGAAGAAATAACTCCACTCATCAACAGAAAGTGACACAGAATAAAACCGAAATGTTAACTACTGTATTGCTACCACTGTTTATCATTCTTATGTGTCAATTGTTTCCAGACATATTAGAATTCATCTTCACTGTACTCCAAGAAGGCAGGTATTTTGAGGAAACAGGCTCAGAAAGCTTTCCTCAAACTCATACAGTGACAAACACCACCTGGGATCATAACTCAAATCTTCCATAAGAAAAGCTTTTCTTCCTTCCATTTTTTTCTTTTTTTTTTTGAGACTAGGTCTCGTTATGTTGTCCGGGATAGTCTCAAACCCGTGGACTCAAGCAATCCCTGGTTTCAGCTTCCCTGCACTGGGATTATAGGCAGCGCATACCACCGCACCTGGTAGAAAAGCTTTTATATGAACTACAACAGCTCCTTCTGGGCTCACAGTGGCTCAGGCCCTGGAACCTAATAGACTTCAAGAACCCCTGTAGTTGACCAAATTTCCCAGGGATGACCAAACATTATCCAAACCTGCCTTCAGTAGGAAGAAATCTAAGGAGAACAAATTCTGGGAAACAAAAACAAGCTATTCACCACTCAGCTCTGTGGCCCATTCAACAAACACTTAGGGTGCCTCTACTGTGTGACAGTCCCAGGGAACCGTGGACAGTCTACAAAAGAAAATCTCTACATCCTATGGTGGGGAAAGATTGGAGTAACAAAATTTCAATATATATCATGTCAAGCTAAAATAAACCCCACAGGATCTCTAGGGACAGAACACCAGGGACAGAGGAGGCCTGGCTGTTCTTTGAGAACTGGCAAGGGAAAGGCAAAGGAGCACAGCAGGCTTGCCAGCTAATCTACCCAGTGGGTCTACAGTCTTCACTACAGTTTAGTACTTCCCTGCTTTTCACTAGAGGAAGGGTGACCCACAGTGCTAACTGTAAACAATAGGTCAAACAGAAAGAAGAATGTGGTGTTCCTTTCCCTGACCACAAGCTATCAGTCACTGAGTGCTAGAGGGGAACCCAGAGAGCAGGGATTCTAACACAGATCAGAGGTCTTCCAAAGAGACAGGCCTTGTGAAGAGAGGACAAAGGTAAGAAGAGGTCTTACTACTTGGGAGTGCTTAGCCCACTGGGTGCAGGCAGGAAGGAAAGCTTTCAGAAGAGGGAAGAAAGAGAAGTGTAAGGAAGGAGAGAGGCCTGAACTGTGAAAAAACAGATTTATGCCTAATCTCTGCCCATTTTCCATGTCCTTAATAATCAGGGCTCTAGATGGAATAGTTAGCAGAAGAAATAAAAGAATACTAAGATTCTGAATGACTCTATGTAACAGAGTATTTTTAAAGTAGATATTTTCTGAAAATTTTACCTTTGTTGTCAAAATGTACCTTAGATTTCAACATATATATGTTTTCTTTAGCAAAGTAGGACCCAGGAGTGGAGAGTACAGCAGAGTGTACATGTGCTTAAGACCAGGCCAAACAGGGCATATGTGCTATTTCTGTCATGTACAGTGATGGAGCCCTGGATGGGCCACTTCACCTACCTAAGCTTTGTCTTCATTACCTGTGAAACTAAAATAAAAAAACTGAGAAAGCAGTGGCTATCAAGGTTGACTTTCTAGTTGACCCTTGAACAATGTAGGGATTAAGGGACCTGACTTAGAGTCAAAAACACATAAAATTTTGATTTACCAAAAACTTTACTTAAATAACTGGTATTGCTCAGAACCGTCCCAACTACATAAACAACAAACATGTATTTTGCTTAAAGACTTGAAAGACATGAAACCATAAAACTCCTGGTATGCAACCTGATATCAGTCTTGGGTAATTCACCAAAGCAAAGGCAACAAAATTGAAAATAAGTGGAAATGCATCAAATAAAAACCTGAATAATAAAGGAAATCATCATCAACAAAATGTAGAGGCAACCTACTGAATGGAAGACCGTATTTGTTGTATGCCATAAATCTATTAAGGCGTTAACATCCAAAGACACACTGAAGTCATGTAACTCAACAATTCAATTCAAAATTGGGTAAAGAAACCAAATAGAAATTTTTCTGAACAAAACAAACAGTCAACAGGTATATGTAAAGACACTTAACACTGCTAATCATCAGGGAAATGCAAATCAAAACCAACCACAGTGAAATACCACCTTACAGGTGTTAGAAGCCTATCATTAAAAAAAGACATCACATAACAAGTATTGGTGAGACTGTGAAGTAAAGGAAATTTTTGTACACTGTAGGTAGGAATGTAAATTGATGTCATTATTATGAAATACAATATAGCGGGTTCCTCAAAATATTAAAAGTAGAATTGCCATATATATGTTTCAGTAATCCTATTCTACTTCTGGATAGATATACAAAGAAATGAACATAAGATATCAGAGATATCTGCATTCCCATGTTACTGCAGCATTATTTACAACAGCCAATATGAAACAACCTACGCGTTCATCAAGGATTGAATAAATGAATAAGCAGGGGAGACAGAGTCTATACACACACAAAGGAAAATTACTCAGCTGTGGAAAAGAAGGAAATCTGTCATTTAGAACAACATGAACAGATCCTGAGGACATTATGCTGTAAGTCAGACAGAAAAAGACAAATACTGCACAGTAACCTTTTATGTGGAACCTAAGAAAAAAAAATAAGTCAAATTCATAGAGTTCACACCAAGGGGAGGGGAAATAGGGAAAAATTGGTAAAAGAGTACAAACTTTTAGGTATTAAATGAATATCCAATGCAAAACTGAGGAGCTAACAGAAAACATGGTAACTACGGTTGATAATACCACCCTGTATTATTGAAATTTACCAAGAAAGTTGAACTTAAAGGTCCCAGCCAAAAAATATAAATACATGAGATGATGGATGTGCTAACTGGCTAAAAGGGGGAAATCCTTTCACAATATCTTAAGTGCTATTCACTGGGAAAAATGAAGAAAGGCAGTTTACAGAAAAAATAGAACAGTAAACATATTTTTCAATATTATTATTAAACACATATCAAAATGAGATATACCTGTTAAAAATTGTGACATCTGTGATACTTAGCAAAGGCATTTGAACATGTGTATATGCTGTAAAAGATAATGTTTACTAAACTCCTTCTACTTCCAGGTACGGAGAAGATGCCAACTCCTTTGCCCCCCCCCCCCCCCCAGACAGGTCTATATAGATAAGAGCAGTCAAGATTTGCTCAAGAGTAGGAGGCTAGGTTCAAATCCTAGGTTTTATTTACTATTTGACACAAAGTAAACTGTTTAATCACTCTAGTTTTAAATTCCTTAACTGCAAACAGGGATAACAACACCATCTATCTCCTAGATACTGAAAGATTAAATATAATCTTAGCAGTATGTGGCATATAGTAATAATAGCAGTAACTTTCTTACTATGTAGCAGACACTCTTGTACCAATTTCACATGTAGCACCTGATTTAGTCACTTGATAGTATTATAAGAATATTATTGTTGCATTGTTTAAAATTGCAACCATCTAGAAACCACCGAATTGTCCAGTGGAGTGAACAGGGTAACTAAAGCAAGGTATACAAAGGGTGTCTACACAGATTGATAGAAAAAAAATCTCCAAGTTTTTTGTTTGTTTGCTTAAGGAAAGTGTGTATGATTCCTTATGAATAAACATAGGTGAATGGATGGATGATAAGCAGATGCTAAAACTGACATATAAGTGTTTGTTTGCTTGTTTTAAAATTTTCACAGCTTGGTACATGAGTAAGAGATGGGTTCTGGAATCAGACAGCCTAGGTCCTACTCTGGGTTCACATCCTGCTTGCTCTACAGTTTGCAGAAGGCATTTAAGTGAAGCCTTAGTATCCTCATCTGTAAAACAGAACTAGTGGCAGTACTTCCTTCTTACAGCTTTTATGAGGACCAAAGAAGCAAAGAGGAAAAACAGTTCCTGGTATACAGTAAGTAACCAGTTAATGTGATTTTATTGCTAACATCAATTGCTTGAATATGTCACTGAATGTGTTGAATATGAGTTGTGAGATTAGCAACCTTTTTTGCTTTGCTTGTATTTATCTGTATTTAAAAAGACAAAAAGCTCTCTTTTGAAAATATAAAATTAAATGAGAAATGTATAAGATAGGAAAAACAAGTACAGTACAACAGCACAAACACATTTTATTAAAATATATTTAATGCCATGCAGATATACACAGAAAAACACTATAGTGTTTCTCCAAGAGGCAGATTGTGGGTTATCTATATTTTCTTCTTTTTGTTTATCCCTATTTTCTAATTTTCCTAAAATGAACATACATAACATACATTACTAGTATGAAAACTGCAACTGTTATAATTCATTTTCAATCACAGAACCTACAAAAGAAGAGGTTAAATTTAGAGGTTTCCAATGATGTAACCAGAGATAGACTTTAGACTAAAAACAAGTATACAGTACACACTTTCCCAAGAACCTGTAAATTAGATAGCATGCTAATATCAAAGAAAACAGCTGATAACCAGGAGCTAAGACTACCATCCTGGATTGGGTCAGGTTCCCACCTGACTTCAGGCAGATCTGCTGGGCTATATGTACCCAAATCTGGCCCCCGGGCAAATGCCCCTGGTGTGGTGAAAGTCCAGAAGCCACTGTAGGCAACATTGCAAAGCAGTGATGCAGGCTGCATGCCACACTGCTGCTGTGTCAACACTGTTTCCCAGCAAAATCTATACTGACCTGGAGTGAACTGGAAAAGGACAGCCAAAACACTCAAACTACCTTTTGAAAATTCATTTTCATTATCGTCTTTAAAAATAATCAAGCCCTGGCTAAACAAGAAGGCGCACAGGATTTTGCCCAAATCTGGAAATAAAAAGGGAAAAAGTGATGTTAAATTTCTTTTTCTAAAATTTGAAAAAATCTGAAAACTGACATATTATCAGCCATGTGCATTTCAGTTTGCCTGTTCTTAATATCTCTACATAAAATGAGACGGTGAAGTGCACTGGTAGAACTGAAATGCATTCAAAAAGCTATAGATGTAATAAGTTGCAGGTGGGATAAATCCTGCAGGCACAGGGCCCCAGATCCCCACCACCGCCACTGTCCCCAACCTTGTGCAAGCACGAGACACTGCTTTAGACAGTTGCTTTACTGACACCACTTTTTTCTTATCCTATCTCTCCCTCTTTTTCCCTCTCTGCTCTCTCTCCTCTCTCTCTCACACACACTTTCTCTCTCTCTCTCACACACACACACACACACACAAACATACACAACTCCTCTCCCTTCTCTCCCTACCCCTCCCATTGCTACACTAAAGGCAACAAGAGGCTAAAACCACAGCAGAACTTTTCAGCAGCAGGAATTTCTTTTTCAGAGAAAGCATGCCTAATTTTTTACTATACCACCTCAGTCTAGTCACCTCAATACTATGGACTTGTTCTCGCATCTGGTGGATGGGAGCGTGTGAACTTCTGAAATCCTTTCCTGGTTTTAAGATTTTATGATTCCACAAAAGTTAAATAGGGTCATAAGTCACAAAACAGAATTGCCACAATACACTCGAAAGCATGCAGAGTTATCTTTATTTCTCACTAAGTGTTTCCAAAATGTTCACTGCAAAGAAGTATACCAAACAAGACCCTGGTTTTATGTTTTAATTTTTGTACACTCTAGTTAGAAACAGGAAACCTTGCTTTTACTTTGAGTCTTAAAATTCTTTGCAATCATACTGAGCAGCTCTTACTCAAAATCAACTGAGTTTTCTCTAAAATGGCACATTTTTATACAAGAGAACATCAGGCATTTGGAATAATAGAATCAAGAGAATCTCTCACTCTAAAAAAAAGAAACTGCTGTTCTGGTGTGCTTTGCCCAATATTTTTCCCAAAAAAACATATTTTTATTATTTTTCTAGCAATAGCTTATCATTTCTAGATAAGCAAAGAATTTATTTTGTCATTACATACAGCATGCTTTTCAAAGTACAAAAGAATATTCTTCTACCTGTAAAATGTATTTATGGAAAAGTAGTTCATTGGGTCCTTCACTGTACAAAGAAGTGGGTTTTGTTTTTTCTCTGCTATGGAAACCTCTGAAGCAATGAGAAGTAAAATAGTATCCTTATGCAGAAGTCAGATTTAACCTTGCCTGAACTAAATAAGAAAGAATTATTATATACTTACCTATTTTTTTAGCATATATTATGGAAAAGTCAAATGTAAAACCGGTCTCTTGCCTGTGAAGAGTTTATGGAAATCAAATGTAAGTACATGATAGACTAGATACAGCATTTATGGATGCCAAATATCACCATATGCCAAACGCTACATAAGTCACTGGGTATGTGAATATGACTCCACGTCTACCACAAAGGTCTCGCAAACTAGTGGGGAGCCAAGACTGCATCATTCAGATATGCTAACATGCCACTGGCAAGTCTGGAGCCCTTCCCAAGAAGATGGTGGTGACTTTCAGGGTTCAGGAAGTTGTGAGGACACAGGGGATTGTTATCACATAATGACTTCATGTTACTTCCTGAATTGTGGTATTCTCTGTTAAGTGAAAGCAGGACCTTGACTGGTTGATTCATTAATTTTTATCAACTTGATAATTTATCTTTTAACAGGTACATTTTGTCCATATACGTTTAAGGTAATTACAAATATATTCAAGTTTACATCTCCTCACTTTATATCATCTGTCCCATCTATTTCATTTTAATATCCTTTTTTGCCTCCTTTTGCAGCCATTTATTATTCCATGGCCCTACTAGTTTAGACACTCTGCTTCTACACTTTCATTATCCTAAATGCTACAATAAAATATGAAGTCAATCAAGTCTTTTACTTTTCTACCTGATCTTAGACCATTAACACTATTTACTCCCTTAACTATTCCTGCTGAATGGAAGTTTTGGATGGTCTGAGACTTTTAAGTACCCTGTCACCCTGGTTGCTCCCTGGGGCTGGAATGCTGCACCTATCCTCACACCTACTTCCCAGCAAGACTTATTCTGCTCACCTCTTAGATCCTGATTTTTCAGGGAGGTCTTTTGACACCTCCCTCCCCCCATATATTTTACTAGGCAGTTTGTCTTTTCTCCTGCCATAATAAAGGACTGGACACAAAACTCCAAGAGACTAGGTGTCCCCCTAGATTACTGCCAAGCCTTAAGCATAACATACTGTGTACACAGCAGCTTTTTTTGATGAATGAACAAGTAACGAATGAAATAGTTTCAAAACATACAAGAATCAGACTGGAAGCAAAATAGACTATAGGTCTTCCAAAATGTCTACATATTATAGGAGCAAAAAGATGACTGTGGTGATCAGGAGTACAACTCTGTCTGCCAGATTCAAAAAATTTTAATTCAGATACCAATACTTAGTGGGAGACACTTGTATTGGTATCTTGTCTAAGACAAGTGTCTTAGACAAGTGTCTCATTGAACCATCCTGCCACCCATGCCACCTGGTTTGTCTTCTCCATCTGTACTGAACCATCCTGTTTGTGAAATCATTTGTTTCACAGGAAGGTAAGGTCAGGTAGTCACAAGAAGGTAAGGCCAGACAGTGGGACTGGCAGGTGAGTCCTCAGTCCCCACCCAGGAGTCTTCATGCTCTTTCTCTGAGCATTCTCTCCGGCGTACCCTCTCTGGCCTTCTCTTTCTGGTGTCATCTCAGTGCTCCCTTCCCCATGTTCTCCCTATTGCTCCTTGCTCTCCTTCCCCAGGATGACAGAGCTCTTCATCTCCTCCTCTGAGACCCAGGTGAGCCCACTCATATATGCGCACACTCACTGGGCCCAGGAGTACAATCACCAGGCAGACACAAGACCACAGGTACTGGTCATTGAGGCTAATGGCAGGCAAGACCTGACCAACTCATTTACCCTACACAACAAGGTACTAACTTTCCTGTGACTTTGGGAAATGAGGGTAACTATCAGACCACCTCGCTGTGTTATAAGGAATAAATTAATTAACAATTAAAAAGTACTTAAAACACTTTTTACTAAAAGACTGTGTGTATGTTTACCATAGCAGCTGAATATCTAATTGTTAGATAGCATAATTTAAACAAAAGTCTTATTAGACCCTTATTTAAAACCTGGCTATTTACACATCGAAATAATTTGTCATAATAACCAGACATGTTAGGAATGGGTATATATAGCCCAAGAAGACAATGTATTTCAAAACTGGAAAATAGTCTTCATGAATCCTCAAAAAAGTTAAACAGCATTAACATTAAGTACATGCACCTAATAAATAAAGGGAATAATATTTTTTTAAAATCCTTTTTAAAAAAATGATCAGGAGTCATTTGAGCATTTAAAAACATGAGTTTCAGTTTTTTAGATGAAATAATAAATTTGGAATTTTGTAGTCCTATTGTATTTTATAAATTTTTATGTGTAGCTATTAAAAAAGTAGTGGTACTTGAGGAAAAGCCAAAACAAGCTAAGCACCAAACTGAAGTGCACAACTTTGAGCAGGAGGGAAAAGGGGGGAATGGGAGGGGAGGGTGGGGGGGGTGAATCCCTGGAATTACAATGTTGTGAAATTTATATATAAATTAAAATTTTTTAATTAAAAAAATAAAATAAAAAAATAAATAAGTAGTTTTTTTTATTTTCCAGAAATACTATTAAAATAATGAAACTACTCATTATACCTAATATGATGAAAAAATCTAAATAGTTGCTTTGGAGTTCTTTTCTCTCTAAATATTAACATCTTAGAATGAAGTATTTCTGTAGCATAGAAAGGTCTCAGAAACAATCCTGTTTCTAATTTTGGGTAGCATTCACTTTATAATATTTTCACCTTTTTCCTGGAAACCAATTAATGATTTCTTAATTAGTTCAATTTTAATGCATAGTTTGAATTAACAAGACTACAGTATTAGAATCTTACTTATCAAGTTTTGATATTGATACCATACCTCCTTTTATCACACAGATTTCTACTAAAGACTAGGATTCTAGCAGTGCCTCAAATTCTGAGATGGTAAGATGTAGGGCAGCCAGAAACAGGTGATTCAAATACTCACAGGGAAACAATATAATGAAGCTCATTAACTGATTAACTGTGAAAGGTCATACCAAATGAGGGCATTTTTATTTGAAACAGAGAGTGATTTTGATTCTTTCATATACATGGTATTACTGAATTAGGTTAACAGTAGAAGTCACTGAATTTACTGCATTAATAAATAGATAAAAATTATTATAGTCAGAATTTCAATAATAAAGTACTCAAAGACACCCAAAAACAGTTTCATTTTCCCATTTGGCTTTCAGGTTCATTATTTCGGCATTTTGGTTTTGTCATCAAATATGAAAAACCTCATACAAATAGCACTGTGCTTACATGGATTATATCATTTTATCCTTTGAATAGGCCTACAAGTTTAGTATTTATTTTTATTCCATTAAATATAATAATATACAATCAGAGACTGAAGCATTCAGAAAGGTCTATCTGGCTCTTGATCTCACTACACATTTTCATCAAGCCCATCAGCTCTTACCTGGGTTAAGGAGAATGGTCAAATCAACACAAAGTGTTCAATATTTGAAAAAGTCTCACAAGCACTTATGGGTTTTACTCAGTATCCATACATATGTATGTACATTTATATGCAAATATTAGTGTACATGTGTACATAAATATGAATAGTGCACATATATAAAACGAATGCCAATTTTGAAACTTTTAAGTGTCACTAATTGCTGAACGCCCCTAAAAGATTCTTTAAACCCAGTGGCCTAATCTAGCCCTATGTGAGCTGGCACAGAAGAGAGCCTCCCTTTAGGAATAGCCTAAAATGAACAGAAGTGAGGCGATGCATCACTGTCCTGTCTCAGTTACATGTGAGCTATGAACACTTGAGGAAACCCAGTTAACTGCCCTGTTAGACATCCTACTCTCAAGGTACTGTTACAGGGAGCACTAGTGCTTGTCCTGGCCCCTGGCAGGGGAAAACTACACAGGACATGTGGAAGCCCTTGGGAAATTACACTCAACACCATATTAAAATCTGGCAACACAGTTTTAATCCTTGTCTTTATTTTTGAGAGATTTACAGCATTCCTGCTATTAATTGTTTTTATTAAGAAAATTTTTTGAAGAGATTTAGCTTAAATTATAAAACTACAAGGAAATAACAGGGGTAGATTTACAGAAATGTCTTTAAATGTTTTGCAATATGAACTACAATTGCATAAGCTAAATCTGAGCTTACACACAAAATGAAAAACAAGGGCCTAACCTCATCAGTCTTTCAACACTGACCTAGTACCTACCCAATGCCGAGCAGCAGGTGCTCTAACACAGTCTTTAATTGCCAGGGTTAGTGAACCCGTTGCACCTAATAGAACCTGGACAAAGTAAGCACCAAGCAGTGTTTGATAAGTAAATGCATACATGAAAGAGGTAGGCAGACAAGCTATCTGTATAGTCACCAAATAAAACACTCCAGGTTCTTTACAAGAATTGATTAGCAGTACATCATGAAAACTGCTCCACCAGAACAATATGGAAAAGGACATGGAAACAATGCAACAGTCCTTAGTGCAAAGAGAAACATGTCTTGCCTCTGTGTTTTCAAGAGAAATAAAGAAAAACAGGAAATAAACCTCTAATCTTAAAAATAAGCAAACCCCCAAATGTAAAACCTGCTTTTCATTAATCAAATAAATCAGGAAAGGCAGCATTTCTAGGCCATTACCCTTGGGTTGACATGGTACTTACAAAATTCCTTAATTAGTCTAATCATCACTTCTGTTCCACGTGGTTGTAGCCACCTAATTACCCAACTCAAAACTGTCCACCCAACCCCCAGACTGAACCCCTTCACAGCTCTATTTCTTTAAACCAATTCTTCCACAAAATATTTAATAACACCACCACATGAAAAAAAATATTGATTGGGAGAAGGAAGACATCCCAAAGTTTTTTTCCTAGATATTTTACAGGTCAGAATTAAAAGTTCTAATATTTCTCTAGAAGTAAACAAATAAAAATAGGAAAAATAACTTCATTTTAAGACTCTCTGAACCAGCATTTTAAAAAACTGTAGCAAATGGAGAAATGACAGAACAAAAAAAGGGTGGTGGGGATGGGGGGAGTGGTGAATGGAGTGCTATGGCCCACAGTACTTTTTGGGAGCGGAGGTCAGTATTTAGCCTCCACACAGGTGAGCCTCCAGATCAAGATTGGGGCTAGGTAAGTATTTTTCTTATTGACTACCTCTATCCAGTTTCTCCTGCTTTAAGATTTCTCCTGGGAAGAAATAAAAAGCACGAGATAAAGCAACGGGCATGTGTAAAACTAATCAAAGCAGTTACTGAGCTGAGTCATCTGTACTGGTAGACCTTCTAAAATGTGGTGACATGTTAGAAGCACATTTTGTGAAGAGATGAACTTGTCCAGTAATCTTGGGGACCTGTTGCTGGGCCATTCAACTGAGTTATTCTGGTTTAGATTTCTTCAAAAAGGTATGTCAGAATGAGCTTTTGGGTAAAGGAGGAAAAAGACTACCAGGAACTGAGAGTCAAAGTACCAAGTAAAAGGTAGAGAGACCACCCAAAGAAGACCAGGATAACTGTTTGGTGTTTTATTTTTAACATGTAGAAGAACACTAACAAAAACAAGAAACACTAAAAACACAACCAGGAAGAACAAGATTGGTTAAGTGATTTCATGACACTATTAGGAATGAGAAAATGTCATATAGCTCTATCAAAAAATATTTCTCACTCTGAAGTCTCATTATATTTTCTATATAACGAAGTTCATGACACCTTCTTCCCTCAAACTTGTATTATTTTATTATTTTAGAAGAATTTGAAAGGCAACAACAACAAATATCTTACAAACAGGATCTGCCTTTGTTCCATTAAGTGTCTGCTCAAGGTCCACCCAGGAAGTGGGGTTTAGAAAGAGGATTTGATGTTGAATCCTCAAGACATCATCATTTCTTGATGTTCTCAAAAAATTTATAGTCTAGGTAGAAGGAACTGAGTAACACAAAACAACAGTCAACAGGAGAACTAAATCTCAGTGGCAATACCATTATGTTAACCAATGAGGAAATCTATGACATTTTTCCTCTACTTACTCCCAACCATCATAAAATTCTATTGATATACAGAAAATTTGGCTCATTTACCTTTTCATTTTTTTCTGTCTCTCAACTGCCATCATTCCCATCCACGAAATTGTTTAAGTCGCACCTACAAAAGCTTCCTAACTGTCTCCCTGCTTCCATTCTACAGTTTGGAGAATAGACTGGAGAGTGGTCTTCCTAAAAGGCTATACTGCTTGAACCCCTCATGACTTCTCATATTCACAGAATTCACCCTACTTTAACTACATGGTTCTGCCCTATCAGAACCATCAGCTTATTTTTTCATTCCATTCCTTCTATTCCCCAAGGCTTCTTCCTGCCCCCACCCCAACCCCCACTCCAAATCTCCCCTTACTACTGGCTTGAACCCTGACCTTCATTCAGTTCCTTACAAGTCATACCTGTTGTTTCTGCTTGCCCATAATTATTGCTTGACTACTGAACACCTCTTCTTTAAACATACTCCCACTCCCAAGAAGTTTGGCTTAGACTGGCAAGTGCCAAGTTCCCATCATCTTCACCAGGTAACGCATGTGGACCTATCACTAGGCCTCAACGAAGTATTCCATCCCCTTGACTACATGGACAGAGACATAGCTCAAGCCAGTCTGGTTTGATTCAGTGTATCAGGATCAAGATGAAGAAGAGGAAACGCCAGACAAGGAGTCAAGTCTCTATTCCTGGTTCAGCCAATTGCTATATGATCTTGGATAAGCCAACTAATTACTTGCTATATTTCAGTGTCTTTGTTTGTAAAGCGTCAAAGCAGGACTAGACCTTTCCTCAGGGCCACTTTAGCTCTATTAATTCCACAATCTCCTTCTGAAGGTATAGACTTAGATGATGGCCAGAACAAAGTCACCCTGACCTGTATCACTTAAACACTTTACATTTCTTTCTGCTGACTCAGCACTATGGTGGATAAAATGTAAAGATAAATGATCCCACTTTTCCAGAAAGGAAATGAATTTGAGGACCTAAAAATCTTTGACTCTAAACACTTCATAGAGGAAAATGTCTATGGAAATAAACAGAGATAATGACTAAATTTTAATAAAGTTTTAATAAAGAGCTAGAGAGAGCCACACGTGTGTGTATGTGTGTGTGTGTGTGTGTGTGTGTGTGTGGCTCTCTCTAGCTCTTTATTATATATATATGGCTCTCTCTAAGATTAAATGGTAGAGGTTATTTTAAAAATATTCGCAAATAGGGAGATGTTCACAATATAAGTAAAGCAACATGTAAAATTGTATATACTAACAAACACACATACACAATCAGAATAAGAAATTTGAAAATACCTCAAGAAAGGTTAAGTGCTTAACCTCTGAGTAGAGAGATCATACTGATGTTTTCTTCTTTAAGCATTTCTGAAGAGCTAGTCATTCTACAATTACCAGGCCTCATTGTCAGGAAAAAGTTTAAAATTTTAAATTTTATACTTGAAAAATGAAATTTAAAATGAATCATGTAAAAAATTAAATAATCAAAAAAAAGTTGCAGCAGAGATCTGCCATGGGTCTGCCTGTTCTGAGACCTAGAACTGCCACGAAGGCTGCATTCACTGACAATCAGTGCTGAAAGGTAAAATGAACACAAGGTCTTCCTTCTGCCGAAGTATTTTCAAATATCTGAAGGGAGGGGAAAGCAACATCTTGCCTTCAAAGTCAGTTAAAATACCCACAAGATCCTCGAACCCTCTAGCACTAGCCCAAAAGGAGGCATCAACTCAGCTAGAGGACACTTAAAGCCCTAGGAACAGGAGTGGCAGGCCTGGACAGGGGACACAAACCACCAGCTTTGCAGAAGTCTGTTCAGTGTAACACAGGCCTCTTAGTTCATTTGGAAATTGTAAGTTAAGCTTGTAGTGGTTTTAACAAACACTGCTATAAATGCAATATTGAATTCAGAGTCAGGCTGACTGTCCAGGTGCAAAAAAGAAGCAAACAAAAACCTTTAGAGAGGTGAATGCCATAGAATCATAAAGTGTTAGTTCACACTCTGGGAAGGCAAGATTCTGAGGAACAAAATAAACACACACACACACACACACCTTTACAACCCAGATGGACCACAGTGAATCCATTACCTGGGTGTCCTCTGGCTAGAGGTCAACTGGGACCTTGAGCTCCAACCTTCTATGCTGGCTTTAATCAATAGCCAAGCCTCCAGAACAGGTCCAAAACTGATAATGCTGTGGAATGTGGAGGAGAGCTCTAAAACTTGCCCAAGTTGTAACACCACACAAACAGCCAGTGACATTGAAAAGGTGTAATTCATACACCAGTAAGACAAACAATGTTAAGATAAAGATATTATTTTAAGCATTACTTCAATGTCAGGACTTTTGGACAAAGGCACTTAAGACATTCCATCTATACTTAAAATATAAGATTCCAAGTAAGCACCTGAAATATATCTTAAAAGTAGTTTTACCCATTCTTAAAATTCTCTTGGGTAAATTATTATAATAAGTATGCTTTCATTGAATGTTTACAATATGCTAGCTGAGAATTCCATCTGCATGGTCTCTTTTTAATCATTTAATCATCAAAAAAGACTCACAGAAGTAGGTTCTACCCTTTTTTACCAATGAAGAAACTGAAGCTCAGAAATTAATGCATTTGCCCAAAATCAGAACACCAGCAAGCAGTGATATACAAACTGGGATCTTTATGTTCCACCATGAAATGATACTGTTTTTCAAACCATTATATAATAGAATAATTTGTAAAGGCTTATACTGGTTTTATTGTGGACTTCCTGATATAATAAACTAGACTCAAACCTGAAACTGCAGTAAACCCAACTGTGTTCCATCAGATCAAGAGACACAGCTCATTAAATCAAGACAGACAATGAAAGCTGAAAATTCTAGGGAATCCTTTCAATTGTTAGAATAAAAAAATAAATAAAATCATCTCATTCTCTGACAAAATGATTTAATGGCTTCCCATCTCAGAGTAAAAGTCAACAGGCCTACAATTGTGCTTGGGAGAGTGTCTGGCACACAGAAGGCCCTCAATAAATATCTACTGAAGGAATAAACTGTAGGAGTCACTGTATCCTTTCTTTCTGCTTTCAATATAAAGATGTTTGTGCTTCTAAGGAAATCAAATATTGTGGCATTATATAAATTGAAGAAAATTTGTCCTTAGGAAAATCACTGAGCCCCAAGTTCAGATGAGAAAGCAAGAAAAGGCATCATGTGTGCTCCATTTAGAACAAAATGAACTTAAGGCTGTTTTGTTATATTAGCTGGAGAAGATTCAAAAGGCATCTTTAAAAATGTGCTATAAGTAATTTAGTCTGTTTCACCTGTGCATTAATCATTGTAATGGAAAAAATAAAAACTACAGTGAAACTGAAGTAACCAAGTATTTGTTCAACGAATTCCTTGATTTATCTTCCTAACTTCCAGAGTTTCCTCACCAGCAAAACAAAGTTAGACTCCAAGATTAAAAACTTTTCCTGGCTTTGACATTCTATTATTAAATCACAACCTCAAACTAAATTTACAAAACAGACAACAATTATTTATATTACTTTAAAAGAATCTGATTTTAGAACACAATTTACAATAAAAAAAATCACAAGCCCCCAAGACAAGAAAGAATTTAAGGGGGCTTTCATTTGAAAACGCTTGATGGTCGATTTCTATAATTCAAACTTATTAAATAAGTTTAATGCAAACATTAAACCTAAAATTTCCATGTAGGGACCTAGTCTCTGTCCAAACACAGCTAAACAAAACACTGGATAAATGGTTGTTGCTGCTGTGATTGCTGTTAATAACAAGTTATAATAATGTTTCATTAGTATTAGACACTTAGCTCCCTAAGCAAGCTGTAAACTACAGTCCTCTATTAACTGAAAGCTTTCCTTAGATATTATTATTTCCCCCCTCCAGATTTAGAGAGGAAAAGAGTGCTGAGGTTCAATTTAAATTGAAGATTAGTCAGTAATCAAGAAAAAACAACTCTGAAGTTAGAAAAAGTAATGGCAAACAGGGCGTGATGTATTTAAAGAGTTCATTTATGCCAGGCTCATTTAAAAACAAAAAAACAAAAAACACTGGTTTCAAAAACAAAGCAACACTTACTCTAGCCCTTACTCATACAATGTAAGTATACATCCGAGACATACAGTGAAAAAGCAGTCTCTATGACTTTATTATTTAATTATTTATTTTTTGCGACTAGGTCTCACTAATTTTGCCCATGGAACCGTAGGCTCACATTGCCCGGGGTACCACGGACTCAAGCAATCCCCAGCCTCAGTTTCCAGATAGTTGGGATTACAGGCGTGTGCCACCACACCCAGCTATTTTTTGGGACTAGTGTTGCCCTGAGCAGCTGTGCTGCCCCGAGTAGGACTCGAACCATGATCCCTAGGCCCATCTGCTTCATAGGCTGAAGCTTACAGGCACGAACCACCGTGCCCGGCCTCCTGTAGACTTTAAAAGAAAAAATTCTGAAATAAGTTTATCCAGTGAGTTCAAATTCTAGATCAACAGTTTATCATTGTGTGACCTGGACAAAGTACTAAAACTCATTATTGGGGATGAGACCCAAATACACAAAGGAATAAATACTTAATGGAACATTGCACACCTGTGAAAAGGGTGAAGTGGTGGCTTTGGGGACAAAATGAATGGACTTTGAGATGATTATGTTAAGTGAATTGTCTGCAATTAAAATATACTGAATGGTTTCACTCATCTATAGAATATAAATAACTATCACACACATATACACACACAGGCAAAATATAGCAGGAATAAATCTTGGACTCAGTGAAAGAATTTAATAGTGACCAGCACCACAGGTATCACCTGGAAGTTTATTAGGAATGTAGGATCTCAGTTCTCTCCAAACTGTAAGAGTCAAAATCTGCACTTCAACGGTGCCCTCAGATAATTCCCATGACATTTAAAGAAGTCACTGCTAATCCATATTAGATCCAGACACCTACATCTTAAAAAATCTTGTTGCTTTTTATGATCCATGTGCTGTTCTGTAGTTGTTATCCACAAAATACAGGATGTTTTATGTAGAATGCATGCAATGACTATTTTATTGAATGGATAAATTATTGGAAAATTCAGAAGATCCCATACATTCTTAAAGGATGGAAGTTCTGTGCCTATGATAAGAGGTGAGCTAAATAAGTCATCATCAGACAACGAGATAGCACTACACACCTATTAGAATGGTCAAAATCCCAAACACTGCAACATCAAGTACTGAATAGGATATGGAGTGACATGAACTCTTAACTCATTGCTAGTGAAATGTAAAATGTACAATCACTTTGGAAGACAGTCTGGTAGTTTTTTTATAGAATTAAATATACTCTTACCATAGGACCCATCAATCATGCTCCCCTTTGCTATCTACCCAAAGAAACTGAAAACGTGTCAACACAAAAATCTACTAGTAGATTCAGTAGCTTTATTCATAACTGTCAAAACTTAGAAGCAACTGGGATGTCTTTCAGTAGGTGACTGGTATATCTAGACAATGGAGCATAATTCAGCACAAAAAAGAAATGAATAACCAAACCATGAAAAGATATGGAGGAATCATAAAATCTTATATCACATTACTAAGTTAAAAATAATATTAAAATGCTACACAGTGTATGATAGCAACTATAAAACATTCTAGAAAAGGCAAAACCATGGAGATAGTAAAACAATCAATGGTGGTCAAAGGCTGCAGTGGAGGGAAGAGACGAATAGGCAGAGCACAGAGGGTTTCTGGGCCAATAAAAATATTCTATATGACAATATAATGAAGGATAAATGGTCTACATAGCATTTATAACCCCAAGAGTGAAGCCTAGGGTAACCTAAAGACTTTGGGTGATTATGGTTGTAAATGCAGTTTTATCAACTACAACAAATTTACCATTCTGACAGGAGTGTGTTGATAATGGGGGAGGCAAGTAGGTAAATGGGAAATCTCTGTACCTTTCTCTTAATTTTGCTGTGAACCTAAAACTACTCAAAAAAATTAAATCCCCAAAAAGAAATCATCAGTTATTGAAAACCTGCGGGTGAAGAGAGTGTACCTCAGGCCCAAGCTTTGGTATACAATGAGGGACTGCCTTAGGTTGAATAAGAAACAAAAACTATCCATATTCCTAAAAACCACTTATTTAAAGGTTCAGAAGAAAGAAAAAACTTGGGCTTTTAATGGAGATGGGAAGATAAAAATTTGTATACTGAAAAGAAAATTGCATTAGCAAAAGTTAGTGTTTACAACAGTAAACTAAATGATTTTAGCTATTCTAAATAGCTATTCTTCTGAATGGGAATTAGGCTACTATATGAAGAATCATTCCTCTTTACTCTCTTTCCCCCAGCATACAAAAGTGCTGTCTTACCCACTGAAAAATGTCTCTTGGCCCTACTATTCCCTACGGTTATATTTCTCACCTTACCTTTAAGGCAAAGGTCATTGAATATTTGCCCATAGTTGATGTTTCCATTTTTCTACTCCTATTCTCTCTTGAATCCTCATCAAATTTTGGTCCCTATTACTTCACCAAAATTATTGTTGTCAAGCTCACCAATGACCACCCTTTGCTAAATCTGTGGGTTGATTCTAGACCCTCATTTTACTTCATCTTTTGGGGCATCTGACTCATTCTCCTTGAAACTTTCTCACTGGGCTCCCAAGATACCCCATACTTATCCTATCTCATTGTCTGATTTTTCTCATCCTCCTTTATTGGCTCAAGCTCAGTGTGAGGTAGTTTAGGTCCTTGGTACTGAATCTATTTTCTACTGACACTCATTCTCAGATTCCACATTCTGACAACCCCCAGATGTTTATCTCTAGTCACACCTTTTCTCTGAAATCTAGTCCAGTGTATCCAACTATCTACTGGGGAACCCCAAACTAAGCTCCCTCCCCTACCCAAACCAATTTTTATCTTAATTAATGCAATGCCACCCTTCAAGCTACAAAGATCAAAAATCTTGCAGATCAACACTGACTAGTCTCATATCCCACATTCAAAGAATCAGGAAATCTGTCCCATTCTACCTTCAAAATATACCTCTTGAGTCTAAGTCACCATCATCCCTCACCTAGAACCAGCCTCCTAACTGGTTTTCCTATTTCTTACATCCCCATAAAAAGCTATTCTCATGAGACACTAAAGCAATGTGGCCCCTTAAAACTTAGGCCAGATCATCCCATTCTCTATTTGCATCTCTCTACCAGCTTCTCTACTTACTCCAAGCATAGATCAAAATTCTTGAAATAGCCCACAAGACCTAAAGCCCTTCGGGAACTGAATCTGCTCTCTTTATTCACTCTCTCCCTCAAGCTAACCTTGCCATGCCTGAGCGGAGGGAAGCAAGCAGGCCTTGGAGCTGCTGCATATGGTGCCCTAGTGCCCAGCACAGTCTTTCAGAGAGAAGACATGACTCTACTCACCTCCTTCATGTCTTTCACCACTATCAGGTCAGTTATAGCTACCACTCCTCTCCTCAGTCATATCCTCCCTCCTTAGCTTTATTTTCCCACTAAGTACTACACATACACATTCAGACACACATACAGTCTCGCACTTGGCAAGAAGAACTTTAGTCCATCTTATGGACCACTGATTACCCAGCACCTAAAATAATGCCTGTTAAATAGGAGGCACTAAAGAGATAAATGTTTAATGAATATTTGGATGAATAAGAGATGACAATGACATAGAACTGTATTTGATCTATGGTAATCTACTGTTCTGTGGTGTTTTTTTTTAATAGATGTATTTTAATAGGGTACTTTGTATGCACACACATTCAGATAATGTGGAAAAAACAAAGCTGCTCAAATGGATAATGAAATCGACCACATACAAAATCTGAATAAAAGTGAAGGAATCATTCTCTAAACCGAAAGATGATCGAAAGCACTCTAAAGGTACTGGGGTATCTCAAAACCCTAATCTTACTTCATCAGAACACAATGAGAAGACAGGTAGGTCACAATGTGTGCACCCTTCCCAAAGCAAGGGAATGCCACTGAGCCAATACAATGGACTTTGATTTCTTCAAATGATAGATAATCATGACCCAAAGTACAAAGCCTTTAACATTTTATGATATATAAAATCTACGTGTAACTACTTTTTTAGTGAACCTCTGGACTCAAGAATGAGACAGAAAAAAATTGTTACTGTGCTATGCTTTAATAATGCACTACTCAATAGATGGGCATGAGTCAGTGATATTTTCATAAACCACATTTTAAAACAACTTAAAGTTATCTTCCAGGTAAAAGGAAAGCAAAATAACTTCAAAACACATTAGATGCGGAAATAAATTATTCAGAAGTAATTTTATACACAAACAGAAGTGAGGTGAAGCAGATAAAAGCCAAAGTGATTTTAAAACAAGATAGTGTCCTAATTTCTCTACCTTGTAATATTAATTTTCACATAATCTATCAGATTTGCTTTTGTTTCTGAAGTTACATATACAGCAGAAGTTTTTAACCAGTTTCCAATTAGCCAATTTCAAGAAAAATTACCCTATAAAACCTCCCACCAATGCCCATCAGTACTAGGTGTTGAGTCTGGTGGTCAGACTATGTAAGCTCATAGAATTCTGTTTTCATACCTGAGCTGGTGGTGACTAAGCATCAGTTGTGTTTACTCCCAAAATGATTTGTGCAGATTATGTTTGCTATTTGTGCAGGTTATGTTTGCAATTTGTGCAGGTTATGCTTGTTATTTGTGCAGGTTATGTTATGGAATTAAATATTAAGCAAAACTTACATAAGGATATAATGAGTTGTTTCCATGAAATCTAAATGAAATGCTTTCCCAAAAAAGATACTAAATGGCTATCAGAGAATTATTTTACTTTTATGCTTTTTAACTAGGGACAAAAAAAAATGTCTTATGAAGATTCATGGTCTTAATATGCCTATATACATCAAGAAGTAACTATTAGCCTTTTAACTCCATTGTGAACTTTCTTTGTAAAATGAATCAACAAGTTAAAACATTTTCTCACTGACTGAATAATCACAAATATAGTTATTTTATGCTTTTAAATTTTTTCTTTAAATTATATATATAAGCATTTTAAATACATAAATATTTAAATGTAATTAACTAAAATATTTTAAATAAATTATCTTTACTTAAGTTCTAGGTTTTTAATATCATACTGTTTCATTAGATATTGTTCGCAAATAGGATGCAAGAGTCAATTGTGTTACATGTCATAAAAGAAAGAATCAAGAATGAAAAAATAAAAGCTGTAATTAGAATTTTAATGGTGAATAAATACAGTGTAATGCTATATACTTGAGATCTATATAGTATTATAAGCCAGTGTTACTTCAACAATTTTTTGAAACAAAAGGAATAAATAGATAAAACCAAAAGAATGAATGAAGGCAGTCTTTCAGACCATTACACTACACCAAGCAAATACAGCCTATGCCTCTATCTACAGCTATCAGATGCCTCTGTCATAAGCAAATATTTGCATGAAGAAATTCACAGGAATACATTGCTCTTAACTTTTGTGCCCTAGGTTGTCATTTCCAAGAAAGTCACATACCTGGGGCTCTAAAAGTATCCCAAGAAGAGCTAGAAGGCAAATATGATTTCTACAAAATAGGAAATGCAAACGCCATATTGAAACCAACAGATAAGAGATGAGCAGGGAAAGTGACTAGGTGAGAAACCATGCTGAGTCTGGATAGTCTACTCCACCACAACACAGGGTTGAATGTCAAGGATGTGCCTTGTCCATACATTCTAGCCTTGGGACTAAATAGTGGCCGGAAATGAGTGGTGTTTCATTTCATTTATTGAATATTTATTGAGTGGTTATATGTGACAAAGCACCATACAAACTACTAGAAATTTCTTCTTGACCATCACACTGTACATATACAAGCAATCATCAAACAGGTTACAAGACAGACTAGTTTGATCATGCAATAGCTATGTAACCTTAAAGATGGAAATAATCCTGCCTTCCACTCAGGTAAGCATAGCCTATCACCCTTGTCACATTATAATCTTACTGTTTTACTGTCTCTACTGCAGGTGCTCTTCCCAACCATTAAGCAGTAGAGAGCTAGTCCAGGAGGCAGTGAGGCAAAGAGATGTTAAAATAACTTACCCAAAGTGACATAGGATCCAGATCAGCCTGTCAGAATCAACCCTAACCACTGAAATGCCTCTTGGTGACATAATATCCTTTAAGAGAAAGACAGGCACACAAGCCTCTTGCTCCTCCAGTCCAAAGAATTGGCCCAAACTCATATTTATCCAAACTTTTAGGAGATCCTGACCAAATCACCCTAAACAGACAAAGTGTAAGGATTAGATAAATTGCAACCTAGATTTCTTTGCATATCTTTTTCTCACTGTTGAGTTTCATGAATATCTGTGTGGCCAAAGAAGACCTCCAGGGTACAGCATATGAATGCATCTCGAAGACAAGGAAAAAGTAAGAGAGGATTAGAATACTTCCAAGAGAGTGGCAACCTTATGACTTGAACATGTTCATGAATTGGGCTTAAATTTTGATGGTGTAACCATCTCTGCTGTCTGAGAGGAGGGGTGAAGAATTTGGGTTGTATTAGTTCCAGATCAGGAGCTGTGGCTGGATCAGTACTTTATAATCAGTCTCAGCCAGGGATGTTTGTCATCTAGAGACCACATCCACTAAAGACTCTATGTTCTAGAAGCAACCTCTAAAAAGTCATGATTATCACCAGTTCTCAGGCTTCCTGATCTTGAAGACATGGAGTGATTAGGAAAAGTGCCTCTCTAGAACTACTGACCCAGAACCTTCAGGCAGCCCTAGAAATCAAAATCCAGGTGATCCCTGTGATAGACAAGTTTGGGAAACACTATTTAGATCACAAAATTATAGGACCTAAATTATCAACAGGGTTCCTCAAGGTAGTTGTCTATTTCCTTTCAAGGGATTCTCTATTGAGTCCAGGAAGAAAGCACTATTTTCAACAAGTAAAAGTCTCCAAAGAAACCACTTCAAAATTTTCTTTTTATATACATGAGAGTCTCAAATTCTCAAAATTTTGCAATCCCCCAAAGTGGGTAAACATTAAGTCCCTCCTTCCTTCCAATAAGAAACAAAAAAGAATAATATTCAAACTACAAATCACTCTGCAAACAGATTTCTGCAAAATTGTAGGAAACTAAAAGTGTCCTAAACCATCTCATGCTTTGCTTAAGATTAAAAGAAAAAAAAAATCTCACTTCAAAGAACAGAAAAAAGAAAGTGAAAGGCTAACTCACCAAATGGAAGAAGTTGTTTATAAAGCATATTGATTAGTCTTGTATCCAGAATATTTAAAGAAGTTTTGTAATTCAATAGCAAAAATACAACACAACTTAAAAATGGGAAAAATAACTGAGTATACATCTCTTCAAAGATAATATACAAATGGGGAACAAGATGCATAATACCTAGGAAAATGAAGAACCACAATGAAATGTCACCTCACACCCACTAAAATGACTGAAATGAAAAATGGATAAAATAACAAGTATTGATGAGTGTGTGAAGAAATGGGAACTCTCAGACATTGTTGTTGGGAATACAACATAGTTCAGCCCCTATGACATACATTTTGGCAATTTATCCAAGTGTAAAACATAGTTATAGCATCACCAGCAATTCCTCTCCTAGCTATATACCCAAGATAAATGAAAGCATGTGTCTCCACCAAAAAAAAAAAAAAAATTGTATATCAGTGTTCACAGCAGCATTATAATAGCTAAACACGGAAAGCTTCTTAGTGAAAGAATAGGAAAAATTGTCCTGTCTATTCCACTATTATTCAGCAATGAATAATGAAGTATTAATATAAGCTACAACAAGAATGAGCTGTGAAAATACTATGCTAAATAAAGAAGCTGTCACAAAAAGGTCACACATGTTATTTTCAGAATAGACAAATCCATGCAAAGTAGATGTGTAGATGCCGGGCTCAAAGGATGGGGGCAAAGTTTGTTTTTGGGTGATGAATATGTTCTGAGGTCAACTTTGATGATAAAAGTACAATTTATTAGTGAAAACCATACTTTATAAGGCTGAGTTGTGTATTATATAAATTTTATCTCAATAAAGTTGCTTTTAAAGGTTCCCACTTAACTCCCCTGAGCTTCAACTTGATGCTCTTGAAAACAGAAATACCACTTATATTGTGAAGCACATATAAGAATAAATACCTGCACATGCCCACACTCACATACAAAGTTTCACATAATGCCTGGTACATAATTAATTCAGAATGTATGTTATTCTTTCTCTTCCTGTCTCATTTTTACATTGCTATGACTTTCTGTCATTGTGTTTTCACAAATTACAAAATTCAAAATTGGAATTAGGCCTCTAGCAGAGGCCTAACCATGAGAATTCTCTCATGATTTCATACTATACACTCTTGCTGCTTTTGTATTTATCAGAAACTGTAGGGTAAATAAGTACAAACCTTAACAAGCACAGTTACAGTAAAGACAGCAGGGGCAACAAAATGGCCAAATGGAAAGGACTGCCTTGAACAGCCAATGGCATCTATTAAGGCATTTTTACTTTAAGCTGCACTGTCTAATATAATAGTCAATACATGGCGCTAATCATGACATTAAAAAGAACTTAACATTCAGTTCCTACTCTAAAATTCAGCTCTCACTAGCCACATTTCAAGTGCTCTCAAGAATTGTTTGTGCTTCTGACTACCACGTAGATACTACAGATAAAGCATATTTCCAGCATGCAGAACTTTCTATTAAGCATTTCCTTCCCTTGAGCAGGAACACTCCTCTCTTATAAACAAAAAACTAATCATCTCTTACTTTGCAAAGACTACTCTCTCTCTTTACTGGCCAGCAGCTCTCCCCTGACTCCCAAGCCCTGGGGCCAGAACCACTCCCTCCCCTGGGTTCCTCCATCACAACTTGTGCAGAAATCTCTCCTACTAGAAAGCAAACTCCTTGATAGCAGAAATCCTGTCTTACTCACTTGGCTAAATGGGCTTGGCAAAACCTATGCATATATTCAACTCCAGTTAATGAACTAAAGCATCAGTTCCAGAATCTCACTTTATTTTCCAGATCTCTGACTTTAACACAATAACACGTTGGCCCACTCATGATTATACTGGAGTGGAAATCCTAGATTCCATCTTCTTATGAATCAGTCTCTAGAAAATAAAATCTTAATAATTTAGATTAACTTCATTGATTCTATGAAACTCTGTGACTGCAGAGTTCTTAAGGACAGCATTACAGATGGTAAGGTTTGATTCTCAGCAGTATGACCCAAATGCCTCTGGCAGCTTTCTTACTGGTAAGAGGACAAGGTTTTTTGGAGTCCAATATAGACTTGGCAAGTGATAAGCACTTAAATTTGTTGAATGAATGAACAGCATAATAATGCCTGTACTTCAATTTCTACCCTGATTTACTTAGAGATTTTAGTCCATGGAAAACAATGAGTTTTTTTCCTCATAAACATGTTTAGTAAGAAGTAAGCATCAAAATGTGGGACAGGTTTTAGATAGGACCCTTTGGAGTAAAAAAAAAAAAAAAAAGGTTTTTTTTTTCCGTGTTGTTTTAGGAAGGTTTATTAAAGTCTTCTCTAGAGACTACACTTTAAGACAAACATATCCAATTTATATTTCTTCTTTTTTCTCTCCACCAAACCACCACTACTAAGATCATATCTGCCTCCTCTCCTTTCCCCCTATTCCTCCTTGTAACCATCATCTTCTTTGTTCTGAGCACAGATTATTGCTGTTTTCATTGTTTGCATACAATTGTTCTGGAGTATTTATATTCCACACATAGTGAAACTATCCAAAACTGATCTTTTGCTTTTTTGATTGATTTCACTGAACATAATCACCTCAAGATCCATCCATTTTGTCCCAAATACATCTTTCTTCATGGCTGTATAATATTCCACACACTATAGCTCCCATAGTTCAACCAACCCTTGGGTTGGTTCCACTACTTGGCAACTGTAAACTGGCTGCTATGTACATTGACATTAGATTTTTCATATCATTGGATAATCCTAATAGCAGTGATGATGGGTCATATGGACTTTCCATTTTAAACTTTTGAGAAATCTCCAAAAATCTTTGGAGAAATCATTTTCCACAGGGGCTAGACCAGCTTGCATTCATACCAACAGTGGATGAGAGTTCCTTTTTCACCATAACCTTGCCAACATTTGTTAATTCTATTCTTTTCTGCATGGGCCATTCTTTCAGGGTAAGGTGGTATTCTTAGTGTGATTTTTAATTTGCATTTTTCTTATAATAAGTGATGCTGAACATTTTTTTGTATCTCTGTAACCAACAGAATGTCTTCCTTAGAGAAGAGTTTATTGAGGTACTCTGCCCATTTTTTCAATTGGGTGGTTTCCTGGTTGTTAGATCATGAAAAACTTTTTTAAATTTTAGAGATTAACCTCTGCTCAGAGGCAAGGTATACTTTCTCACTCCGTAGACTACCTTTTTGTTTCTGTGATATTTCTCTTGAGATACAAAATCTTTTAAGTTTTAAGAGATGGATTTGAAAAATATAAAGATCTGCCCAAGGGAGTTTTGATATTCTAATGTTTCGGACCCAAGGAAAACATCTTGCTTCTTTCAAACACCCACTATTTTCAGCTTTCAGAGATAGGAAAACAGGGTCAGGGGAGACACTATGGAGGATCACACAGACTGCTGTCATCTCTCAGTATTTTCTCAATATAATTTTGCTTTAAAATATAATCACCAAGGCAGCCATCATCTAATTGCATCTAATTGCGACTCACACTTACACCTACATTCCCCCTCCCCTCAGTGTCCCAGAGTTCAATCTATACTGTGCCTATCGAATAACTCCTTGAAGAATAAGAGTTGTTGAAACTGAGATGCAAAAAAGCCTGAAGTGTTCATACAGAGAGGAAAATAGTTCCACTAGCCCTTACCAATCATCTCCTGGAGACCAAACAAAAGAAGCTACAGCTGCTTCTATTTAAATTTTTCTACTTCCCTTGTCCAGAGACCAAATAGCCATAGGAAAAACTAAGCTGTTCATTTCTATAATTCACTTTTTCTTAGCAATAGTCTGAGAACAGAAGGCAAGAGAAACAGGGAGCAGCTGCCATCTGATCTTCTCATTAATGCCCTCAGCTCATACCCCATTCTCCTCCATATTGTTTCAGACTCCTTTTCTCAGTCAATCTAAGCCCCAGCTTGTGGGAAGAAATAACAAGGAAAAGCAGCCTTCTCTGAGTCAACATCCATAATTTTGGAAAAGTCTATGTGGTGACACAATCTGATAGGTGAATTCTACATTCAGTTTCAAACTGTTTTGTTTTGAACTTGCATGATTACATATGACTGAATGTAAACCTTATATGTCCCACAGTGATTCTTTCAGGTACTACTTATAGCTTTTAAAGAAAATCTTATCGTTTCCATCCCTGTGTCAGTGAACAATCCTGGTCCCACCATGTAAGATACATAAATAATGATTGTGGAAGAATTAGTCCTCTAATTTCATATTTTAAGACCCATAGAATCTAAATATTAGAGTAAAAAACTCAGTTCCTATAACACATGATCCTAACTTTAAAGACAGAAAAAGCAGACTGGTGACTAAGAACACTGGACTGCCTAAGTTTGTATCTCAGTTCTGCCATTTATTAGCTGTGTTACTTAACCTTTCCAAACATCAGAAGGGAGATAATGACAGTACTAGACTCATGGGGGTTGTGACTGGGACAAGGCGACATGGTTCATATTAAAGTACTTAGCAAGAACACACTGCATACTAGCTATGATTGTAACAGTGTATCATGTCTAACAACATCACTCACAATAAGTGTTTTCCAAAAGTTAAGATTTAAGATGAAACTTAAGGGTAAATGATGATGCTTCTCAGGCAACCTGTATAAAGACACTATGTAAGAGATGAACCTGGACACAGGTCGAAATATTCATTTTTCTACTTATCTAAAATCCAGAACCCAAAGAAAAACCTTTTTAAAATGCCCATCCATATGTACAAATTATTCTAATTCATCTCATTGATTTATGGACAAAGAAAAGGAACTTTCAAGCTAGATGGGGGTAGCAGTTAAGCACACCCAGAGAAACGAGTGGTCAGGAGTGGGAGGCCAGGGTCTAGCTCTCACAGCAAGGGAGGGAACAGCACCTGTGACTCCCCTAAGAAAATGTTCTACCACCTTCTTACCTGGAGTATCATCAAAGTCATCACCTACTTGGCACCAACTGGGCCTCAGTTTGTTGACCTTCTGGGCACAGTTAAAACCAAGGCTTGCAGGGACATGTGCTGTTTTTACATAAATAATATAGCATAAGTAAAGAATCATTATAGATTCACTATGAATGCTATGAGTTATACCTTACTGTAGAATATGGCATGGAAATTTGAACACTAGAATTTAAGATAACTACATGCTGCAAATTATCTTTTTCTGCATGATAAACTGCAATAGTGGTTGACAAGAACACTGCAAATACCACTACTGACTATTATTTAATTGGGAGCATGTGAAAAGTTTTTTTGAAAGCTAGTCCTCTAACTCAGAAATATAGAAAATGTAGAGAGGAACACATTCTCAAAAAGCAATATCATGGCTAAAATAAAGTTTTCCAGCAAATCTCTTTCTGCACATGATATCACAAACAATACAAGTCTGCCACAATGGACACAGTTAAATTCTCTGGAGAATTTCATCTGAAACCTGTATTCCCATGCAATAATGAAGGTAGGCTCATTTCACTGCAGAACTGAGAGGCAGATTCAAAGTGAAAATGCCGGGCTGGGGATGGTGGTGCATGCCTGTAAGCGGCAGCCTAGGAAGCCATTGCCGAGGCCAGGGATCACAGTTCAAGTCCCACCAAGGGCACATAGCAAGACCTAGTTCAAAAAATATATAGCTGGG
>PVHY01001109.1:0-82926 GCA_004024945.1 Uropsilus gracilis | reverse complement strand
GTGATTTGAAATTAGACTAGACCCCCTGCCTTCCATAAGTCTGATTCACATGCTAATGTAAGCAACTTAGGTCATTTTAAGATACCCAAGTTATTTTTCACAGACTGCTTAGGCCTCAATTATGCTTGAATTCATTTCTAAAAATTGGGAAGGATCATCATCCATTACTCACCTAATCCAAACCCAAAGAAATGCTGTTTTCATAATTGCCAAATGACAACATTACCTTAGATAAACTCAAACAAACCAGTCTAGAGGCCAAAGCACTACACATTTTAATGTTCACATGGTTTCTAACCTCAGTGTCTCTTATCCAAGACAGAGATTAACCCATTACCACATTAGTAATTAATTTTTGAATAATGCATGACAAATGATTACAGGGTTTCTAAAAGAAAAAAAAATCACCTCTGAACACAGTAGTGTGTTGGACATGAATGATTTTTCATTTTACTTTTTTTATTTGCTCTTTTAATGGAATGCCAAGCTACATCCCACTCACTTATTTTCTATCAGGGATAGTAAACAAATATATAAATATCAAGATTTTAGAAAAGGAAGAACACCATTGGTGTATCTCTGAATTTTTCTTTTTAAATGAGCTGTCTTCTGTTTACATTTTTAAAAATAATATTTAACTATGGAACTTCACATTAAAATAAAATAAGGTTATTAAAATGAGGTTATTTTAACTTGGTCACTTTAATCTCGCTTCCACATTCAGTGGCTAGAATAAGAGTGATGAACCATTCACAAAACATACAAACCGAGAGATACAGAGAATGAAGTTGGGAGTGTATATACATGTTTAGGCTTGAAGTTATAAAATGTCAGCGCTAGAAGGCCCTGAGAGAGCAAATATTCAATCCCTTCATCCTACTGAGTAGGAAATGTCAGTAACAGAGATTAGATGATTTGTCTCTAATAGTGGTAATAAAAACTCACCCAGTCAGTGACAAAACCTACAAATCATGTGATCCTACCTTCTACTCAAACTGCTTCACAATCCCACTCTGCTCCTTCTGGCACACAAAAAAGCTTCTATTAAAGAACTGGCTGACAAGCAAGACAAAATCATATAGTTTTTATATAAATTATGGAAGGACAAGCATCAAGTCCCTGAAAATTAGTTGGGAAAGTGTCAAAGGTTGCATTGTTACTGCACTAAGTTGCATTTTTAAGAGCTGAAGGTTCATTTAATAACATTTTTAAAGAAAAGATCTTAATTTGCAAGTACTGTAAGAAAAGAAAGGATGATCAAGTTTTCTTGGAAGGGGTGAAAAAGTACATTTCCTTTCCTTCGCAGGAACATCCCTTCCCCCTTACAGACAAAAAGCCAACCATCTCCAGCATGCAAGGACAACTCTCCACTGGCCCAGCAACTCTCCCGGGACTTCCAAACCCTGGGGCCAGAACCACTCCCTCCCCTGGGTTCCCCCAGCCCAACCCGTGCAGAAATCTCTCCTACTAGAAAGCAAGCTCCTTGACAGCAGAAATCCTGTCTTACTCACTTGGCAAAACCAATGCATAAATCCAATTCCAGTTAATGAAATGAAGCATCTGTTTCAGAATCTCACTTAATTTTCCTGATCTCTGGCTTCCCTACAACAACACCTGGACCCACTCAAGATTATTCTGGAGTGGAAATCCTGGATCCCTCAAAACAGTATCTAGAAAACGAAATCCTACTGCTCACGCTTTCCTCCGGCTTTCCTCCGCATGTTGGATGTTTAACAGCCTCAATGTCTAGAGGAACGGCTAAAGTAAACATTTATTACTTAGGACACCTACAACACCCGAAATCTACATTTCCTAAATATTAAACCTTTTTTTTTTTTTAATTTCAGCACGTCATTTGCCAGACGTATAGCTGAAAACAGTGGATAGAGTTAAATGCATGTAAAGCAGAATGACTGAAATCTCCTTGAAAGCTACTGGGAACATTATACGAAATTATCTTCCCTTGTCTGTTTGCTCATTCAATGCAAGTTTGGTGGTGTTGTCTTTTCTTCTTTCTGACAGTAACGTGATAGTCCCTAAATACAGGAGCTGATTTAGCAGAGTAAAAACCGGCGCATTAGATCTATAAAGCTTTCCTTCTTTTGATCATGAAGCAAAAATGAGTGCTCGGGATTTTCTTCCGAGTCTTAGGTTTTCGGAACGGAGGACTGAACTGAATTTCTTAAGCCTTAACACCATAAAGTTGACCCTTCAACGCGCCTAACAAACACAAGGAAAGAAAGAGCAAAAAGGAAAATAGTTACCAGAACCTGACGTGAAGGCACAAACACAAGTGACCCAGGGACCACGGGGGACTCGGGAGCGACAAAGCAAAGCACCCCGCGATCGGACGGTGCGCCCCGCGCGCCCACACGCCCTCCGCCCCGGGCTATCGAGCCTCACCGGGGCATTGCTTCCTTCCATCTTCCATCGCCCGGCCGAAACCGCCGCCGGGCCGCCGGGCTGCCGGGCGCTCCGGGCGCAGAGCCTCCGGGCGCGAGTGCGGGCGGGCGGGCAGCCGGCGCGCTCTTTGTCGGCTCCCGGGACAGCGGAGGCAGCAGCGACGCGCGCACCCTAGCGGAGGCTGCGAGACCGCCCGCCCGTCCCCCGACCGCACGGCCCCGGAAACGTCAGAGCGAAGGCGGTGGCCGAGAGGGGCGTGGCCGGCCGGGGGCGGGGGCGTGGCTCCCGGGGATGGGGAAGGAGGCGTAGAGGCCGAGCGCCCGGCGGGTAGGAGGTGGGGAGCGGGGGTGGAGAGGGCCCCACGCCGCCCTTCCGCGCTGTTGGCCGACCGCCCGGGCCTCCGCGAGCCGCGAGTTCGCTCTCGCCTGGCGGCCCGTGGGAGAGCGGAAACCTGCCTGTTGCTTTGTCTTCTTCCCTAACAATTTCCCTCCCTAAGAAAAGTGAAAGGCGCTTTCCAAGGTTTCTCCGCTCAGTAAAAGCCGTGCGAGGAGAGTGGGCGCCGTCTCGTGCGGCCCCGAATACCTGTCCACGCACCCCCTCCAGGTCCCGGCAGCTGGGCGGCCAGGTGGGAGGCTTCCTGGTTAGGGTCTTACCCCCCTCGAGGTGGCTCGGACCTGGGCAGGCCGGCACCCCGCAAGTTTGTCTCGGGCATGCCAGCAGAGTGGTTCATTTAAAAATTGCCTTTTTCAATTCAAACCTACAATTCTACCTATACCTTTTTCCTCTGCCCTTGATAGGCAGAGGCTAGAGAGGCGCCCTCCTCTGGCAAAGGGAGAAGGAGACCTAAGGACTGGAAGGACTAGCTGACCCCTCTGTGAGGTCTGTTGCAAGTTCAGAGCTATTCACCTTTAAATTCAGCATCTGCCAGATCTAAGCATCTGGAGGTAGAATCCCACTTAGTCAACTGCATGCCGATGTTTTACGGCTCGATTATGGTATTTGTGTTGCAGCTTTAAATTACTTAACATTAGTCTTATTTTAGGTGACCAGGAGAAGATTCTTGAATAAAGGGAAGTGACTAACATGGCGGGATTTGAGTTGGTCCTGGTGGGCCAGGTTCCTCGATGACACAAGAAGCCTGTTCAAGTCAGGATGCAGTGACACACATAAGTCTTTTGCTTTGCCCTATTACCCATTATCAGTGGCACCCACAGAGGAACCAGAATGAGTGCAGGCAACCATTTAATCACGTCCATTCCAACTTCTGAAAAATAATCAAAGTTCATGCTACCTCTACCAGAGCAGCAGCTTGGTGAGCTGTGTAGGCTTTTAAGTACCCTAGTTACTTGGGCAGATTTCTTTTTATGGAACTTCCATGGTCCTTACAAGATACCCAACAAAAACAGTCCCTGTGTGCCTATTCCTAGTTATCTCCTTCCTTTCTTAGACCTTTGGATCTGATGATTTTGTTGTTAAAAAAAAAAAAAATCAGAAATAAGACCAAATACTAAATGTATGTGTTAGCTTGGGGCTTGACTGCTGGCCTCATGTCCTTTATTTTCATTTATTTATTTATTTGTTTGTTTGTTTGGTTGGTTGGTTGGTTGGTTTATTTTTTGAGACCAGGTCTTGCTGTTTTTGCCCATGGAACCGCAGGCTTACGTTGCCCGGGGTACCACGGACTCAAGCAGTCCCCAGCCTCAGGTTCCCAAGTAGCTGGGATTACAGGCACGCACCACCACGCCCAGCTATTTTTTGGGGACCTAGGTCTTGCTACTTGCCTCTGACGGGACTCTGAACTGCGATCCCTGGCCCTGGTCATGGCTTCCTAGGCTGCCACCTACAGGCATGTGCCACCATCCCTGGCCAAGGCCTCATGACCTTTACCTGAAAGATTAACCAGCAACACAAGAAATAAAGGTTAAGACTTAGAACTGAATCTAAAATAAAACCATACCAAAATATACCCAGACAAAATATTTATACTGGAAGCGAAGGGAATTTAGATTTAAATGAGTTTACTGCTTAAGAGTTCCTGGATTAGACATCTATAATCCGAGTCTCAATGATAAAATGGGGATAATAATACCTTGCAGAATTTTTATTAACATCATAAATTATATAAATTCCCAGGCATAGTGATAGTGCAATGAAATAGTAAATGTTCAATGAAAGGGGCTTTCAACATTCAAGTAACCACACTAAGATATTACCTCATAGCCATTAAGATGGTTGTTATCAAAAAGACAAAAAATAACTAGTGTCACTGAAGATGTGGAGAAAAGGGAATCCTCCTACATTATTGGTGGGAATCCACTGTGGAACACTGTATTTTCTTTTAAAATTAAGAAAAATATCCAGCTATTCCACTTCTGGCTATTAATCCAGAAAAAATAAAAACAGTAACTAAAAAAGATATGTATCCTTTATGTTCACTGCAGCATTATTTACAATACCTAACATATGAAAACAACTTAAATGTCCATCAACACATGGATGTATCAAGATGTGGCATAGCTGCACAAAGGAATACTATGGGGCTGTAAAAAAGATGAAATCTTATCATTTTTGACAACATGAATGGACCTTACTGGTATTATCTTGTGAAATAAGTCAGAGAAAGATAAATACTGCATAATTTCACTCATTTGGAGAAGATAAGTAGCAAAGCAAATGAGTAAACAAAACAAAGCAAACTCTTAGATTCTTACAACAGAATGGTTATTACCAGAAGGAAAAGGGGGTGGGAGTAGGTAAAACAAGTAATCACAGTCATTTGTAAAGTGGTAGATGAAAATTAGGTTTTTGGTGTGTACATCAGTAATATATACAGATAAAACAGTATTACTTCAGTAAGTTTTTTTTTCAAAATTAATAACAATGAAGAAAAAAATCAGTATTTATAATAAAAGTCAAGTTAGTTTATTCAACAAGAAAATAACCAAGCAACAGAAATGTGTTTCTCATTTTCATCACAAAAGAAAATCTTTATTTTCTCCCTGAATCTAAAATGTTTTCAGATTTTACCTGCAAAGTGATCAGATATCTTAATCATTCATCTTTCCCATCTTACATAATCAAAGGTATAATTGGAGATTCTGATTAATACTGGTTAATACTGGTTAATAAATATATTAACCAGTATCTTCTTAGTTGATAAAAACTGAAGCAATCAAAGGTTGACATTTAATTTTCCAAGCACGTGTATTATTTGTAAATATTTTGTTAGATTTATTGAAATATTGAAAACAGAGTAAGAATTCCCATTTCTGCTTCTCTAGCTCCCAAAAACCCCAGGTACCCAACTGAAAAAAATCACAATTCTGATTGAGTTCAGTATAGACATCCACCTTGTTAATAGAGAAAGAGACTAACAGGTCACGGAGGAATAGCAGACCCAGAAGAGAAAAGGTCTGGTGCCAATTCATCCAGTACCATCTGCCTCCCCCAACTTTACCCAGAAGTCTAATGTTTGCAGTTTGCAAAGGAAAAGAAATCATTATCAAGTAAGCAAGACATTGAGACAAAAGTAATGAAAAGGAATTTGAAATCCTCTCATGCATTATTCAGGCATTGAGTTAATCCTCACTTTCTAAAGCGTGTTTGAAATAACAGATTGTGAAATATTTATTTTTTAGTTCAGACGTGAACATTTATTTAGAATGTAAAGAAATTCATTTCATTTACTAATTTATAAAAGTTAACAAATTCCACAAACATCACCAAATCTAGATATAAAAGTAGAGATGGCACAGAAAATGTTAGACCACAGACTAAGCTGAGGTATAAGGGGTCACCTTTCCCCTGTGTCTGAAATAAGTTAGACTGCCTGATGATAAGAATAACAATGTCCACCAATAGTAAAGCTTTCTATTTATTTTTGTTATTTTTCCTTTGAACTGCTACTTTTCTACTCACTTTTGTGACAAATACTTATTGAGCATCCACTATGTGTTAGGTCTAGTTTATTGACTAGCAGTAAGTAAGACTCCTTGACCTCATGGTGTGAAGTCTAATGAGCTTGGGGAGACAGACAATAAGCAAGATAATGAATGTGTGTATGTATGAGGTAATATGGTGGTAAGTGTTTTAGAGAAACAACAATGCAAGAAAAAGGAGTGAAAATAATGGTATGGGGTTACAGGGACTAGATAACTGCAAAGGGTATTCGGAGAAGGCAAAATCTGAGTAAGGACTAAAGGTGAGGGAGGTAATTCAAGCAGATACCTAAGTACTGTAAGAGCAAAGGATTCTGGGGTTCTGGGTATGTTCTGACCACAGCCTGATGTGTTCTAATAACAGCACAGAGGTCAGTGTACCTTGGGAGAAGTGAGGGGAAGGATATTAGATGTGATACATGGGGTCTTACAGGCCATGTGAGGACTAGGGTTTTGAACTGACTTTGAAGATTTTGAGCAGAGGAGTATGATCTGGTTTGTGTTCCATCAGGATCATCCTGCATGATGTACTGGAAATAGGGAGGTGAGTAAAGAGGCTGATGCCACAATCCAAGTAGGTGATGATAGCAACCTAAGTCAGGATCTTCAAATTCTCATCACATTATGAAGGCTAAGCTGACAAGATTGACTGACGAAATGTTGGAGAATGTAAGAGTTAGTTAAGGATGACTCCAGTGGCTTAGGGGTGAACTGCTAGAAGGGTAGAGTTGCATCCTGAGCTGAAGAAGACTACAGGAGGAATAGGATCAGACTAAAGAAATCAGGGCCTCTGGATATATTAAGTTGGAGATAATGTGTAGACTCTGGCAAAAGTGCTGAATAAATAGGAAGGAGGTTGGTGCTGGAGTTACAAATTTTGGAATTAGTGTAGAAATACTGTTTATTCTCCTGAAATTGAGTGAGATCACCAAAGGAATGGATGGTAAAAGATAAAAGAGGGGATCCCAACATTTTCCAATGCTAAGAAGTTGGGGAGAGTAGTGAGAACCATCAGAGCAGGCTGGCAGGGTGGGTGGGTGGGCAAGAAGAAAAACAACTAGATATTCATTAATGGAATATTTTCAGGTGATTCTTACATACTCTTTTTCTTGTTGAAGTTTCCATTTAGTAGTTTCCCTGTTCGAGTCTTTCCCTATATCCTAAAGTTATTATTTCTCTTTTTATCAACATGTTCTATTATTTTCAGAAATGATGGGAAAGAGTTGTGTATGCCTGTAATTCTAACAATTTCTCACATTTAGGCCTAATTTGCTTAATATTAGTTCACTAATTTTTGTAAAAATAATCACTTCTAGAATTAACAAACCACTACTATATGACGCTAATAGAAATCAATTGATACCTTGGTTCTTTTCACTCATAAAAGAAAATAACTACCTGTTACAACTAGTTTTTTTATTAAATAATTTATATATATATATTTCACATCATTTTGATCTATTACAACTTCTTGGAATTTTAACTAGAAAATGTCATGAAATTCCAATTCATTTTATAACCAGGAGCTTGATAAGTTCCATTCCTGATATAACCAAAACTATCTTCTACCATGATCCCTTCATTCAGTGGGAGATACTTTTCCCTGGCAATAAATGAAAATTTGGCAGCCTCAGAAGTTGTTTTGCTCACTCATGGGGCCTGCAAATACAATATTTCAGTAATTAACTCTCCAGCCCTGGAGAGTTCAGTGACCTGACATTAAATCTTCTCTGATCAGCAGGAAGTGCAGAAAATTTGACCTCTTTTTTGTTCCTCAGTCATAGGTACACAGTGGGACACCTCCTCTTCCTACTGAATGTCTCTCTAGTACACCATATTGGACAGACCCAAGAAGGTGGCCCAAGGTCAGTTCTCTTGTATGTGGGCCAGAAACACACACATACCCCTTTGTTTCAGCAGCTCTGGAAGTACAAGCTAATCCTACCACCCAGCAAGGGTTCTCTGACCTCATCCCTAAAATAATGGTCACTTCTCTCTCACACTAAATTTCCTGGGAAGAGACAGTCTCCATCAGCTTTGTGGGCTTGAATGAGGTTACCATCTTCCATGTTTGCCAGTTACAGGGAAGAATTCCACCAAAAGACTCTTTGAAACTCCTCACTAGACTTGGAGTTAGAGAGTAGCATCTCCTATTTCCTCTCCATAAAGAGAAGTAGAGTTGGGCAAGCTTTAATCACATCTCTTCCACTCTCCTCGTACTCTCACCTTCATAGTTCTGACCTGATTGTGGGATCCAAGAATGTAGCACAGGGCCTCAGAATCAATTCCTTAAATATCTGCACAATATATTTATGCATACATTCACTCTGATATTCCTTGATATGTATTGCAAACATCTCAGAAGAACCTGAGACAAAACGAGTCCATGCTACCATCCTCTTACACATCTTAGCTTAAGTATTGATTTTTTTCATATAATTACATATACAAATATTTTACATGGATAATTAAGTATATACATTTTACATTGATTCTCTTGATATAGATATAATCTCTTTCATTGTATATGTAGTTGTTTTTGAAAGATGATTTTGAAAGATTAGCAGCCCTGCAGACATATAACACTCTAAAAAATACATCTACATCTTATACCCAGAGCATTTTACCACTATCACACTGTTGATACTGAAGCACTTCATATTAGCTAATCCCCGTACCTATGCCATCCAATTTGATAATAACTAGCAGTGTGTGGATACTGGTACTTAAATTTAAATGAATTAAGCTTAAAATTAATTAAAATTCAGTTTCTTAGTCTCACTAGCCACATTTCATCCCTGGCTAATCAGCCACTCCTGGCTAATGGCTACTATATTTAGACAGTGCAAATATAGAACATTTTTAATACTGCCAAGATTTCTATTGAACAGAGCTGCCTCACACTGGGTTTGGCACAAAGGAGGAAAAAAGTAAATGAGAAATATAAGTTTAGTCCAATGTTACCAAATGATCGCACTTGTTTATCTTTTGAAAGTACAGAACTTTTTAGTACAGTACTGTGTACTCAACAATCATAACATGAAACAAATCTTTCCATAGCTTCAATTACTCTTCCCTCTCATACTCGAAAACGTATCTGCATCCTCCTTCTCTACCAGTAAATGCTTCACCATCAAAATAATTGGTGAATATATTTTGGAAAAAGTCCCTATTTCCCAAAAAAAAAATCAACTCACTTTTCCAAACTTATTCAACAAATGAAAAGGAATTGTTTTAAAAGCAGTATTTGTGTTGAAGGGGGATTCCATAGAACCCATTTCTTTGCTTAAATAAGCATTTCACTTAAAATATTTTTTCCCAGAGCTGAAATGACCTGTGGAAATTACCAATACTGTGTGTTCAAATGGCTTCAATCACCTGGCTTTGCTCCAAGAGAACATCACAGCAAAGTCACTCTTCTGCTCCACAGTGAGTGATGGAGGAGGCAATGAAGATAACCTCAGCATTCCAGAATGTCGATGGGGGTCAGGAGATAGGACCCCAGCACACTCATTTTTCACACCAAGAGATGAGAGGTTTCCTTCTCAGACTTTCATTTCTTTTCCTATAAATGGTAAAGATAGTCTTTCCCAATTGCAAAATTCCAGGGTTTGGGAATTTAAAGAACTCTCAATTTAAAATAGATTATATTTTTACCATCTTTCACAATGGCAAGACTCTGAAACTAAATCTTCTGGCACAGTGAAGTCAAGAACAATTGAAGAAAACACTAAACATATATAGGTGAGGATATCCCTGCCCTCTCCAATAAATGGTCTAAATGGTATGGAGATTTAGGTTGAGAGCCCATTAGGTTCAAGTATATTAGACTCATCAGAGTGCAACCTGGTGCTACTTTGAAGGGAAGTCAGTAACATACTGAAGCTAGATTCTTTTCTCTACTTTAACTAAATGGTTGCCACAAGTAAATGGTTCAGATTCATAGAACTATAAGGGACATTAGACATTATCTCATCTAACTTCTTTACACATTCAGGTAGTGTTATAGACTCTTGCCATGATATGCAAGGTAATTGTTTGAACAAAGTTATCACAATGTTTTGCTTAAAAATTTCTCATTTAAACAATCTGCATTATTTTGGACAATCTGCTTTATTTTGGACAAGTGATCTCCTTCCTAGAAGAGTCCCTCTTGCCAGTCAGGACTTGGAAATGAGATACCCAAGCACCAGGAGGGAGGGCAGAGATGGAGGCTGCCATCCTCTCTGGCCATTTTACTCTGACCATTATCTTCACTGTCACATGAGTTTACAAGTAAAAATACTTTTGCCATATACAGAAGACATTAATATTTGTAGAACATTTTAAAGAAATCAACCATCATCCTCTTACACTAGTCCAAGCCACATGTGCACACTCCCATGGAACTCTGCATTGGTGAGATGTAATCTATTTTTCTAACTATGCTAAACATAATATGGAGAAACAAAATTAAGTCAAGTTGGTTTATTTTTATAATTTACGCTACACTGATTTATCATTGAATTTTTTCCCAGGTAAATATTTCCAAAGAAAGTCTACTTTGTATTCTCTTTCAGACTTTTGCCCTGAACTAATCTTAACTCTGGAAAAAGCAGAGACTAATTTTGACTGCCCAGTTTCTGCCAGGCTTTCTTCTGAGACCCTTTTTGTACTCTGTAGTTCATGGACACTTAACATAATGTTAGTGTAGAACTTGGATTTTCTTGTGAATATAAGTTTATTATGCCCATATCACTGGTAAAGACACTGTTAACATGAAAAAGAAGGATTACTGTCATGATCTAAAATTTATTATTTGGTAAAAATGCCACATAGATTCACACACACACACACACACATACTCATACATGCATGCACACACAGAGACACACACACATACACATACACCAAAACAGAAGTCTATCTTTAAATTCATCTGTTCAAGAAAAAAATGACTTTTTATGTGATCCTGAAAGCTGCTTATTAGAAATACACAGTCATCATTTTTTTATAGGAGATTGTTTCCTCACTTGATTTTTTCTTATTTGTGGCTTATGCTGGAAAGTGCCCATTCTGGAAATACTAGTTTACATTGGCTGCACTTTTAGAGTGTTTTTAGTAAATGATTGATTCTAGGATGACTATCTTATTAAAAAGATATGTTACTTTCCCTTTCTTCTGTTTTTCAAAGCTTAATTTTTATGCTCTCTAAAGACAGTTTCTGTTGCAACTGAAGGATTTCTGCAGCCATAAGACTGAGAGGTAAAAATCAGGACAGATTTTAAACTTCTCTTCATGCTTTCTGTTTCCTTTCCTGCAGTTTCCAGCCAGTCCTTTACTCTCACTGGGTTGTCTCCCTAGGATTCATTCTCTCATTCCTTTTTCCCTGGGCTCCTTCTCAGCCTCACTTAGTTAGGTCTCTGTTGTTCTCAGTCTATGCTCACAGTGACAGCTACCTCCCAGGAGTCCTGTCTTCTGAGCAATTGAGAAGGACCTGACACCAGAGTCTTGCAAACAAGCTGGTTACTGTGTAATTCAGCAGCTCTGTGCAGACATTTAGCAACTGGGCAGAGCTGTCTCCAGACAGTGCTGGAGAGGAAAAGAAGTGCAAAAGAGAAAAGTGTTGAGAAAGAAATCCACACTGTTTAAAACCTGGACAAGTTCATTACCTGCTCTCCAATAGAGGAGTTCAATGACAAGGTAAAGAGAGAACATGTGATTATAGACAGAATGGATTCTGGATGTTTGGTGTTTTTTTGAGACTAGGTCTTGCTATTTTTGCCCATGGAACAGCAGGTTCATGTTGCCAGTGGTACCATGGACTCAAGCAATCCTCAGCCTCAGTTTCCCAGGTAGCTGGGATTACAGGCACGCACCACCATGCCCAGCTACTTTTTGGGGGCCTAGGTCTTGCTATGTTGTCCCGGGAGAGTCTCAAACCACGATCACCAGTCCCAGCCTCAATTCTACAGGCTGTTGCTTACAGGCACGCGCCACCATGCCTGACTGCATTCTGGATGTTAAGGGAAAAATAATTTGTAATTTTAGAGCACAATAAGCCACAGACTTAGGAAATTAGTTGGAAAACAAATTTCCATCTGAAAATGACCTAAGGGGTTCTCAGAAGAAAGCCTGGCAGAGAGTGGGCAGTCAAAATTAGTCTCTGTTTTTCCCAGAGTTAAGATTAGATCAGGAAAAAGTCTGAAAGAGAATAGTTTGCTCCATATAACACCATTTAACTAAGAGTATTGTATCGTAACATAGGTCCCCCAAGTATTACATTATAGTAAGAATCTAGTAGAGAAAAGTTGGAAGGACTAAAATAGAAGACTTTCTTCCTTCCCTGCCCCCAAATTCATGAAATCATATGAACCTGGAAATCATCTATTTCAATTTCACCCTCAAAGCAGGAAACCTGTATATGATATTTTTGATAAGTGACCAGTCAGTTTTTGCTTCATTGCTTCCATTGACAGAGAAGTGAGTCATTGCTTTACAAAACAGCCTAGTCCACTTTAAAGAATCATTCTCTACCAATTCTATTGTTCACTGTAGTCTGGACCACAAAACACCATCACTCTAGTTCCTTTTCCACTCCAGCAACTCTTCAGGGACCTGAAGACTTGTCATCTCCACACCCTTCCTCACTGGCTAAACATTAATAAGCCCCTCTTAACTCAACAGAAAAATGTTAAGGCCTCTCATCCTGATGATTCATTCTCAGAATGGGTGCCTAGAAGCAAATACAATCAATAAGATATAAACAGTTAAAATTTTCATTTTTTGGACTATCAGTTTCAGAAAAGAAGATTTTATGGGTAACATATAAAAATAATCTTTATAAATATTTCCTATCACATTTTCATATGCCTATGTGTGCTTGCAGATCTTTGTATTGCTAATATAGAAATTATCATTCCAAGCACATTGTGGCACTACATAATGATGATGTATTGCCCAAACTGAATTATATTTTAGGAAGTAAGAACAAATTTGATGGATGCAACCATTTCTGTGTATATCTATTTACTACCATGGCAACCAATTAAAATAGGTCTGTTTAATTAATTAGTTGTTGGTAAAGCAATATGAAGATGAAAACTGCTATTAATAGATACACAGTGTTAGTATTAATGCTAGTGCTATTATAAGTGGTAAAGTGTTTATGACTAGAATAGATAAATTCTGTTTCCATGAATTCAGCAGTAAAGATTTCATTGTTGAATTAAGAGGAGGGTTTTTCCAAACTTTCATTGCCTTTAAAGAAAAACAAACTGTCTGTTTTCTCTTGGCCAAATAACTAACTCATATTTTGCTCTCAAGCAAAAAGGACAATTAATGAACACAGTGAAAGCCAGTGTCCCAATAAAAAAAGAGGTTATTTTCTTTCTGATGGTATTACAAAGTTTGAATGCCACTGCCAAGGCTTTTAAGATTCCCAAAGCTCAATGAAGGATATGGAGATTGCCAGGAGCACAGAGCAGGGCAATCATCACATCATCTATCCAAAATTATTACCAGAAATGGCACAAGGATTTGTTTGTAATAAACTTGAAAAAACCTAGCCAGCCTCTCTGAACACCCTCTAGTGTTCCCGCAATTGAAATAAGAACTTCTTGCCATGTAGGTCCAAGCTTTAAGAGAAGTTCTCTAAGACCAGTAGATTGGTCCCAAAGCTCTCCTCTGTTGACATTTTGGAGCTGCTACTGCTCCTTTCCTCTCCTCCTCCTGCTGTGATCTCTTGAGTGTCCAGGGAGATCCTAGAGTGAACTAGTATCTTGGAATGAAGAGGTGAAAAGAGCAGAGGTTCTCTAATCAACACCCTGCATTCTAAACAAGAAGAAGCAGAGACAGCTGAATTCAGAATGCTGGGATGTGCCGATGCCATCTGAACTATGGTAGGGTTAGATGGATGACATGAAAATTTTATCAGGCAGGTTGACAATACCCTTCAGTTATTCAGTTCAGACCAGATGCATGAACCCTGTCCAAATCTATGTAAATAGATTAAATTAAAAATGGACTATCTTATTGCAGTATCAAGTGTCCTCTCTCTTACATGATGGTGATGTGCAAATGTTGATGCCTAACCTCCTTGTTAAATGACAGCTTACCCCAATAACTACCTAGAGTCAGAACAGACCTAAACTGTGAAGGATTAATTTCATTTAATATTTTCTTTCCTCTGAATGCCCTTTGCTTTCATAGTGCAACTCTTCAGAAGTTTACAGTAGTGTCTTAGTCCCATTAATATCATCTATACTCCACTCTTCCCCCCACACACTGGAGTGTTTGTATTCTTCAGATTGCTCCATGTGACTATCAAATGACTCTTAAAAACAGGGAATCACCAGTATCTATATTCCCAGGTTATAGCTTGTTGTTTAAAAGAATCCTACAATCCTTTAAGGCTAAGGAGAGACTGAAAGTGGCAAAATTTCAGCCTATCTTAGATGAATGGGAGAACTTTCTGTGTTGAAGAATCTAACCTAAAGAAGAAAGGTCATCTTGCAAGAAACCAGCTACCCAAAGGGTGCTGTTCAAATCAGCTAATAGAAATTGCTTGTTGGAGATACTGTAGAGGGTGTTCATGTCTGGGCCACATTGTTTTTCAGGTGCTTTCCAATCCTGATTCTAAGAAGATTGTGTTAAATTAATGGCAACTTGATCAATGGTAACTTGGAGAGTTAGGTTCTAAGGACATGCTGTAGGGATCTATCCTTAGTCCTGAGGAGCATTTATCAAACTTCAGAATATTGGAATTGTCAGTCTACATGTGACATTGCAGGGTACTGAAAATCTTTCAACAAGTAAAGGCTGTGGGCTGATCTAACAAGATGACCTTGAAATGCTTTGCTCTTTATCAAAATATGCATATCTCTTCTTATCACTACAGTTCATGTTGTGCTTCTATTTCATACTCTATCTTCTCTTCCATAAAAATAGTCTTGTACCTAAATTTGTAATCCACTTTCTCTTTAGAGGACTCCACTTATTCAAGAGAAATCATCTATTGATAATACCAATCTCCAAAATTTATATTTAATCTTTCTCTTTTCTGTAAATTCCAAGCTTTTACAAAGAAAAATGAATCTCTATTTATTGCCAATGATTATGGTAGACAATGGACTAAGTAATTTAAACAGATTATCATCTATTTCTTCTAATATTCTGATGTGACAGCTATGAATTTTACCCCAATTTAATAAATGAGACAACATGGCTTAGAGAGATTAAAACATTTGCCGGAGGACATACAGTCAATGCTGAAGTCTGGATTCAAATACAGGCAGTTTAACTCCTGAGCTCTTAATTACTTTATTATCTCAATCCCTAGCAATATGACCTTTAACTCCATCTTGCTGAAATTGCCTTTCTTCCTGCCTCATCCTTATTTCTGCTTGATCTTCTTGGATTTTATGAAACCTGTGACTCCCTTTTCTCTACAAAGTACTTCCCTGTGCAAAAGTTCTGGGATTTGCCTTTTACCCTCCTTTTTTATTCCTCTTCTTGATTTTTGTTCTTTATCCTTGGCAATCTCATCCCTTCTTAGAGTTTCAATTACTGAATCAAAGCAGGTATCTGAGGTTATTACTCAGCTTTCAGTTTTATGTCTAGTAATACATGGCATCTGAATCTGAATGTCCCATGACATTTCAGTCTCAGCACGCCAAAGCTGAATTTTTCAATGACTATTTTAGCTATTCTCCAAACCTGTCTCTTTGTGCTAGTTCAAATGATCATGTAATGGAAAGAACACAATCCAGGAAAATCAGAAAACATGAATTTTATTCGCTGATATGCTGGCTGAATGATCTTGAGGTTATCTTTTAACTCTATCTCTAGAGTAAGAGGGTAAACTACATAATAACTAAATGCCTTCCAATTCTATATTCCTGTAACTTGAAGTACTACCTCTGTTAGGAGGCTGTGTCCCCAGTACTGGTTTTGATGTATTAAAATAGCTATTGTTAGCATTGGTGGGTGGAGATTTGGAGAAGGGAAGTTAAGCCTTCTCTCTAGAAAGAGGATTAAAGGATCAGGGAGGGGACAGAGATAAAAACAGGCAAAGAGACAGAACAGGAGAGTAGAGAACAGAAGAGAAGGGAAGAGAGAAGAGCATAACAGAGTAAGAACATAATGGAAAGTTACAGGGAAGAGAACTGAGAAGGAAGGAGCAGAGAGGGGCAGCAGTGAGGCTGGAGGCTTCAGAGCTGCCGCTGCTGCCATGTGAGGCAGCAGGGCAGAGAAGGAACCCAAGCTGTGGGCTTCCACTCCCAGCCCAGGTCGGTGAGGAGTCCCAGGAGGCATGTTGGAGAAACTTATGACCTGTGTCAGCTGTCTTGGAAATGTGGTACTTGAAAACTTGGTTTAATTTTGAAACTGCCAAGCTTGGAAATCTTCTGGAGAACTGAGGAAAGTTTGCTGTGTTGCTGTTTTCATCGTGAGATGTCTGAAGCACTTGCTGTGTTGCTGTATCAAGGGAGTTTTGCTGATGCCAGGCCACTTTGGAGTTGGAGCTGAAAGAATGCCAAAGCTGTACCTTTTGGAGATGAATTGATGATGCCATCCTAGTTTTCTTTGTTGGATTTGAATCTCCTGCTTTCAGAGAAGGATCGACAACACATCTTGGCTTCTTCTGACTTGGAGTGAATGGAGCTGTCTTCGAAGAAGGAATGGCGGTGCCATCTTAACTCCTTCATTCAGTTTAAGGTGGGGCAGCCACCATTTTGTGGACACACATGGCTGCCACAGCTATGTGCACTTTTGACTAGAGACTGGACTGTGTGGTAAGATTACCAAAGGGGTTTCCTTATACCCCTTCAGTGACTTTTATTTGCTTGGCCCTTTTAATAAGTAAATATTTTTTTGCCTCCCTCTTAAAGTTTATGTGGTCTTGCTACTGCATTCATGGGCTGGGAAGAACCCGGTGTGTGACAGGCTTTTAAAGGTCCAGTTGCTCCCCTTTGCAAGTTTGGTTGTTTTGCCTGTTTTTTCCACCTGATTTCACCTCCACTATTCTTCCAGTTACCTGGAGTGGAATCTATTCAGTCATCTTTTACTTGAAAAAGATAACATTTTTCTAATAATTTATTAACTCAGTCTATCAACCTATACTTAGAATACTATCCAACAAAACCAGGAAATATGGCCAAGAATGAAAAGAGGCAAAGCCCTTACCTTGTGGACTTATAATTTAACAGGGGGAGCTGACACAACAGATATGCACATAAACATATTAAATAAAATCAAAGACCATAAGAACTGTGGAGAAAAATAAAGCAGATCAAAAGTTTGCTCTGATACGGTGTAGGCGTCTGTTTTGGTTAGGGTGTTGTGAAGAGATGATCTGTAAGCACTGATCAGACTAAATGAGGGAATGTGCCACACAAGGATGCATGGGAAGAGCCCTTCAGCAGAAGTAGCAGAGTGAAAAGTTTGTGAAATTGGAATAGCACAAAGTCACACATAGTCAGTATAGTGTGCTCAGAAAGAGAGAAGAGAAGGTGTGAGCAGGAAGCCAAGTTTTGGCCTAAAAACTATGGTAAAATTTGATTAAGAATTCAAGCATGGTAAGAGTGATAGGGGTGATGTGGTGAAAACTGAAGGTCTCCATCCAAAGATGGTGACTCCATCTTTGTAATGCTGCATTAAGGTTTGCCTTAATGTTAGCATTGGTGGGTGGAGATTTGGAGAAAGAAAGTTAAGTCTTCTCTCTAGAAAAGAGGATTAAAGGATCAGGGAGGGGACAGAGATAGACAGGGAATGAGAACAAGAGAGTAGAGAACAGAAGAGAAGGGGAGAGAGAAGAGAAGAGCAGAAGAGTAGAGAGAAGTTGAGGTTTTTGACCAGATGGATAAAGAGAGGGGATTTAGGAAGTGCTGGGGCTGGAGAGCAGGGGATAGAAAGTTCGCCCCTCCTTTCCCCCACAGATGCAGCTGTCAAGTGTGGCCATACTGTGGGCTTCCATCCCCAGCCTGGGCAGGCAAGGAACCTGGGGGAACATGCTGGAGAAACTTGTGACCTGTGTAAGCTGACTTGGAAATTCTACTTGGAAACTTGCTTCAACTTAAAAGCTAAAAAGCTTGGAATTTGTCTGAAGACCCCCCAAAATTTTGGAGTGCTGCCATTTTCAGCAAGAGACATCTAAAGTGGTTGCTGTTGCTCTTTTGAGTGAGTTTTAATGGCTTGGGTTGCTTTAGGCTTGAAGCTGGAAGGATGTTGGAGCTGTGCCTTTTGAAGATGGGCTGATTTCAACATCTTTATTTCTTCCTATGATTTGAATCTCCCACTACTGCTTAAGGTGGGACATACACCATTTTCTGAATGCACATAGCTGAAGGACCCATGAGCAGCTTTTTGGAGCTAGATACTGAACTGCGTAGTAAGATAACCAAAGGGGTTCCTTGTACTCTCAGTGATTCGTCTCTACTTTTTTTAGTGAATAAATTTTGGATTTGCCTCCTTTCAAAGTAGTTTGATCTTTCTGCTACACCTGCAGCCTGGGGCTGAACCTGGGGAGTGGCTGGGTTTGAAAGGCCAGCTGTTCCCACTTTAAGTTTAGTTAAGTACCCAGTAGGCTTGTTTTGCTACCAAATTTCAGTAGTACCTTAGAGGATTTTTTAGCCCAAGAATAATTTGTGCTGATCAACTTTTTAAAAGATCATTTGCTGCTGTGTGGAGATAACTGGTAGGGGGGTTGCAACAGAACAAGATGGATGACAGGAAGACTTGCTAAGCTTACTTGGTCAGGTAAGAGATTATTGTGGACTGAACTGGAAAAGTATCTATGCAGGTGATGAGCTTACTGGATAAACTCCCTTGTGTGTTGATGTCTCTTACTATTGAAAGTATTCTAGGAAAGAGGGTTGGGGGAGGGAAGCAATCAGGGATGTTGCCCATGAGTCATAGATGGACCACATGTTACCTTTAATTCCAAGAATATACTCTATGAAACTTAATTCTGTTATACACAGAACGTGTAGCATTTATGTTACTTATCTATGTAGAGTCAAAGTTCTCTAAGCATTTATTTATTTATTTTTTTGAGACTAGGTCTCGCTATTTTGCCCATGGAACCGCAGGCTCTCATAGCCCGGGGTACCATGGACTCAAGCAATCCCCAGCCTCAGCTTCCCAGGTAGCTGGGATTAGAGGCACGCGCCACCATGCCCAACTATTTTTTTGGAACTAGGTCTCGCTACAGGCCCCAGGCGGGACTCGAACCACGATCCCTAGCCCCGGCCGCTTCATAGGCTGAAGCTTACAGGCACAAGCCACCATGCCCAGCCTTCTCTGAGTATTAAATGTATGACCAAGAGAGTATAAAACTGACGATTACCTGCATGCCCAAGATCCTGGGCCATTGGAGCTCCTTTGCCAGCAAAAAGCCAAGGCAGCAAGGAATTCCAGGTAGGACCCTGCACCTGGAGACCCTGGGAGGGTGGCCTGGATGGGGTCACCCTCCATTCAATAGCGGATGGTTGCACAGGGCAGCCATCTGCAGCCCTAATGGACTAAAGCATGGTTTGGCCAAGTCCCTACTTCAAGGGGACTTGGGACTTTGCCTGTCTGGCTATCCAGGCCCCACCCCCAAGCAGGGAGGTATTGGCATACCTCCCTGGGGATGCCCCTTCCATTTCACTCTCACCCCAGCTAATCTTCAAGAGGAGCAATAACATAAATAATACAAACCCCATCATAGAATGGGTGAGGGACCAGATTAAAATCCAGCCCACAAGTCTGAGCTGGACCCAGGAGATGAAATATCAAGAGAATCAGTGCATGCGAGACTGGAGAAACAACTATGGAAACATGATGTCACAAATGCACACCTACGTGCTCACCAGGTATGGAAAAGCCAAGATCTCATTTCTGAGATGCCATCTAGGAGAGCAAGGCACACCTCATGGGAGAGGAAGGCCAGAGAGTGGGGGCATCAGCCCCACAGAAAAGCTGCAAAGTGAAGCAAAGAAGATGATCTACAATGTCCATTCGTAGATGCCTGTATCCACAGTGTCATTGACACTGGCTGGGGGTGAGGCTCCCTAAACCAGATGCCAGAATCTTAAGGTAAAGCAGCAAAACAACACAAAGAAGACAGCCTGCAATAAGAAAACATGGACAGACCACAAATAAATATAGACTGGCTGCCCAATGCAAGGTTAACACTGAAAATCTACCAGCATGTTCCACCTGGTTTCAAGAACACAGCCCCTCACCCAAGGAAAGGACACTGCCACTGGAAAGAAAGAGATTAATGGACTTAACGCAAACTAGCAAACAACAAAGAGAGAGGTTTGAGTGAATGGAGAGGGTGCCAGAGGGAAGGGGAGGTATCCCCAAAACCATTTACCGACGTTGTAAATTAAAGAATAAAAATAAATCTTTTTTTTTAAACTGTGAAGATTAAATGAGAGGATATATGTGAAAATCATAAAATTCTAAAGTTCTGTAGAAATATGTTACTATTTCTTATTTAAGTGAAATTCAATGCAAAAGTTACAATCAAATATTTCTATAAAGTGCTATGTTATTTTATAAAACTGTCATTTCTGGAAATAACACACTCCTTGAATGTACCTGGGTCATCCACAAACACAACTGAAAACTGTAAGTCAATATGCAACAGATAAACACACTAGACCATATGCCCAGACAGCTTTTAAATAGATGAGACAAAAGTAAAGATATGTCCCAACACGCTCTGAACAAGCAATACTTCTCTCTGTTTTGATCTTGTCAGAAGAACTCTCTTTCTGACATTCTCTCATTAAAAATAAATCAAAAGTCTTGAATACTAATATTATTTCAAAGTTGTATTTTTCCTCTGTGGATTTATGGAGTTAAAAGAATGGAAGAATATATTTGAAAAAAGAGGCAAGACAAGTGAAATAATCAAGATTGCATTTTGCTTTAAACTCTCTTGGATTCTTTAACTTGTACATTTTCATAATTCAGAGCTTTACATGAATTCAATCATCAAAGAAACTTTAAGGAAGAAAAGAATTTCTCTTTAAATTGTTTTATTTTATGTGTATGTTTATATGGGAGCAAAACAAAACTAATGAGAAACAGCTGGATGAACATGTGGTTTTTAAATGTTACATAATAAGAGAAGGAAAAGATTCAGATTCCCACATTGCAACTAACATATGGTTTTTCATCTCTGTAGCTCCCACCCTCTTCCCTTAAAAAAAAAAAAAAAAAAAAAAGAATATCAAATTCCAAAGTGATTTCACAGGTAACTCAGCTTCTAGGATCACATTCTGTAAAATCATTTTCCCTTCCATATGCTTGGTGAAACGTGGGATGATAGCACCCGGAAGAGTATAAGTCCCCAATGTGTTCTCCAAGCAGAACCAGGCATGTATTTAAAAGTAAAGTGTCATGCATGACAAATCTGGGCCTAAAGTATATGAAGTGGAGAAAATCGTATATAACAACAACAATGGTCTTTGAAATATCAAAGACCATCCATTATGTGACAGCAAAGGAGATTGTCTATAAAGTTGACCAAGTCTAGATAAGTACAGATCTACTTGTTTTCTTTTCTTAGAAAAAAAAAAGTTTGGATACAAAGAAAAAACACACCCTGAAGGTCTTTACTCATGGGTCATTGAAACTCAACTGAATTCATGATGAGCTCAGGAGGGACCATAAATCCACATAATGTTCTTGAGCACGGGTGTGGGCATTTAAATTTCATTCATAATGTTCATTTACTGCCAAAAGTTCAATTTTCTCTCTCTGTTTTTAATTAAAACAGATGCCTACAAAAGAATTATACTTCCTAAAAAGAGAGCACTACTTTAGAAGAATAATTGATCGCATCTCCAGTTAAATAAAACTTTCATTTTGGTAAGATTGCATAAGGGGGTATAGACTTACAGTGGTGTTACAGTCCAATAAACCCATGGTAAATTGAAAATACCTGAAGTTGAAAATGCATTTAATATACCTAGTTGACCTAACATCATAACTTAGGTTAGCCTGCCTTGAACACGCTTGGAATACTTACATTTGAGCAAAATCAACCAACATAAACTTTTTTTTTATAATAAAGTATGGAATATCTCATGTAACTTATTGAATACTGTACTGAGAGTGAAACTAAATCAAAACAGACAGTTCTAATTAGAAATTTGAAGCATGGTTTCTACTGAATATGTATCACTTTTACACCATAGTTAGAGTTGAAAAATCTTTAAGTCAAACCATCATAAGAAGTCAGGAACCATCTGTATTTCACCAATGAGTTGGCAATAATGGAAATAGGCAGGAGAAACAAAAAGAAATGATTCCTATTCATTCTACTTCTTCTCCCCAATAGTCTGATTCTTTTCCATAAGCTACTTTGCCCTTATACAAATAAAAAGTCTATAAAAAGTGGGCAGGCCAGAAAAGAGTAGAAAAAGCAGTAAACACCTAAGGTTTGGAGCATATTAGCCAGGAGGTCAAGTCTATGTTCTGCACCAGACCGCACATTTTGTGAAATATTGCAAATTGGTAAACAGCACATTTGGTCAGCTGGGCACAGTGGAGCGTGCCTGTAAACAACAGCCTACAGAGTCATGACTGGGTCTGAGGATTGCAGTTTGAGACCCATCGGGGCAACACAGTGAGACCTAGTCCCCAAAAAATAGCTGGGCATGGTGGCATGTGCCTGTAATCCCAACAACCTGGGAAGCTGAGGGTGGGGATTGCCTGAGTCTGTAAAAATAGTGAGATCTAGTTTCAAAAAATTTAAAAAAGCACATTTGGTCAAAATGACTGGTAAGAACTTATGTGTGTGGAATCATGGTTCATAAACATAATTTCAAAACAGTTTTCATGGTAGTTTGGATCAAAAATCTTTCCATATACTATGATATTCAGCCAAACATCTCATAAGCAACCTCTCATCAGCGAGTACTTTTGCTGTGCTGAGGAGCCAAGTTTGTGTACACCAGCCAGAATCTTCTATGAACTTGAGAGTCCCCATGGAGAGAGGTTATCCAACCTAATAATTTTTTCAGGCCAACCTTAGGTTCATAGCTAGAAGGAAAATACCATGATGACATACTGTGTCAAATCTCAAGTGCTCAAGCCTTCATGAACATTAGCCACATTATACATTTTTTGCAGAAGCTGAGTCATATTATTTTTTTTTTTGATTCACCAAAGGGCCTGAATATTCATTCCTCTTGTAGTATCTTTTATCTTAAAGATATGAGAAGTTTTAAGAAAGCACCAAGAGTACCTCATCTCCCTTGAGCCAAGCATTTTTCCTGAAAAAATGACAGATATTTATGAGCAATAACATGGAGCTTTTCAAAGTAACAGTTACTAGTACCTGTTTTCTAGGAATGACTCTACAGAAATTCTCCCAAATGATCAGGAAATGAAAAGGTAAGATTGTTATATGAAATGAGAGAATGGTAAAATATCTTACCTCACTGACATCTCCATTAAAAAAAATAGCTTAGAAATGGAAGAAAGCATAACAATCAAGTCATCTGATTCAGCCCCAAATGAGGTAGTATTGGGAGAATTAAGAGGAGGCTATTAACTCTCATTGGATACATTCTAGGTGCTAGAATTATGCTATATGTTTTCCAGGCATTCTTCCATTTAACCTTCACAATAACCTACTAGGCATGGGTGTCTTGACTCCTACTTTAATTCAGGACTTACATCAGTCTAACATTTTTTTTTTCTGAGACTAGGTCTCGCTATTTTTGCCTATGGAGCCGCAGGCTCACATTGCCTGGGGTGGGTACCACAGACTCAAGTAATCTCCAGCCTCAGCTTCCCAGGTAGCTGAGATTACAGACACATGCCATCACATCCAGCTATATTTTTTTGGAACTAGGTCTCGATACATGCCCCCGGAGGGACTCGAACTGCTAGGGGGCACACCCCCCCCACCCCCACCCCCACTGAGTGTCATTGTTTCTTGTTTAAGATTGCAAATTTTAAGAAAGATATGCTAAAATGTGAGAATGACCTTAGTTAAAATTTTCTTTTAGGGAGATGCAGGGGGGAGGAAGAAGTGAAACAGTTTTTTGTTTTTTTTTGTAATGTAATATATTCAGGAGCTGTTCCTGGAAGGCGGAAAACAGAAAGGATATACAAAGAGGTTTGAAACAAAGAGCAGAAAGAAAAAAGAAGGAAGATGGAAATGAAAATTGAGGTTCAGGTTTAGTTTTGGCCATTTTGTAAGAGGGAGATGTGAACCATGTGAGCCTGGCCATGTGGCCAAGGCCTGGGGCCTGCAGCCCTTGCCTGACCCGGGCTAGGGCATATGTGCTAACGGCAGTTAAAAAGTTTGCAGATTTAAACTCCATGTTGGAGTTTGTTTTGCTCAGTTTGACTTGTGTCTGGAAGAGGATGTGCAAAAGTTAGGCCTGAGAAGAAAGTGAATTTTGCTGGGTCTGGAACAGTGAAGTTTCTTCTACTCCTGTACGACAAGGAGAAGACAGCATGAAAGAGCTGAAGCACACCAAAGGAGCATGCCAAAGAAAGATGCCTTCAAACATGCAGATTGAACTCTGACTGGCTGACTTTGGTGAGATGATCAGGACTGAGAGACTGAGGATTTTTGAGCAATCTGGAAAAGGACTTTTGACAATGTTGAGAAAGAATGAGTTTTACTTACACGTTTCTTTTGTAGTAATTAGGAAATCACTTTGTTAAAAACAAATTAGTCTGCACTGATAGTCTTGCTTTGACTTAGAATTTTGGTTGAGAAGGCTGGGGATGGTGAAAAAAAAACATGAGTTTAAAAGAGGGTAAATTGAGGCAAACTAGTGTAAAGTTTAAACTGTGTTTCTAAGTTTTTCTTTTTAGGTCTGAAAGAGGGAAAGAGAGCAGCTGGCTGGCTTTTGCATATCAATGGTAAAGGTAAATAGTGAAAATGCTAATAAACAGTTTGTAGCCTGCTTCCTAGGGAGAGAAGCAGGCATAGGTGTGTCCAGTTAAAGGTAAAGGCAATTGCTAAGGAAAGGCTTGCAGCCTGCTAAGCAGAAAGAAGCAGACCTGTATATGTTATAGTCAAGGCAGAAAGTATTTTTCTTGTTACCCTGTTTCAGAACTGCGATCCCTGGCCCCAGCTGCAGCTTTCTAGGCTGCCACTTACAGGCATGCGGCACTAAACCCGGCCCATCAGTCTAATCATTACTAGATTCTTAAATACATTACTTTAATTCTTCTATTTGGTTATAACCATCATCCCATATGCTGGCCTTCATAGATAGTTATCAAAGGGAATTGAATTTCATTTCAAGTTTGATCTGGATAAGCACACTTTGCTGAGATCATCCAATAGGAGACAAGATAACATCCTCTAGCACAAGAAAATAACTGGGTCTTTTACTCTGAAACCTGAGGGGGATCCTGATTTTTAAATCATTGCAGAATTAACCAACCGCCTTTCTTGGGCCATTGCTATTCTTCAACAAACTAAGTTCCTAACACCATGCAACTGACTGAAGTTAGAACTGAAAGCAAGCTATGCCTACCTCTCCTCACTCAATCGTGGCATCACACCCCCTATTATTTCCTTCTGTCTTTTGAAATACCCAACTGTAAATTTGTTTTGAATTTTCAAGGCAAACTCAAACTCTTTTCTCTTCCAACTTTGAGGCAATGCTGCAGGTTGCTCCAGATTGCTCCAGATGCTAATGCTTTTAGGAAGATCTCATGAGGTTTTGTTAAAGCTGACAAAAGAGATTTCAAAGAAACACTGTTGACACTGCTAAACAGTATTTAATACTGAAGTTTATGGCGATACAAGTCTTGACAAGTGAAATGGTTGGTTAGTCTTGCAATGGAAGAAAAAAAAGGTATTAAACTAGGAAGGAACAGGGAGAGATTTCTCATGTGGGCCTCAGTTGCACACTAGCTTTTGATCAAAAATTGTCTCTGATGATCTTCACTCACAACATACCTAGAGATTTAAGGGTTAAATCTTATAGCTGGCAGCTCTGAGACCAACAGATGCCAGCAATTACATTTGTCAGCCTATCCTCTGCAAACCCTACTACCTCTCTGGGGCTCACTGCCAACAAACCTCTTATTCTTATATATGTGGGACATAAATCTAGCAACAGGAAGCAGCACCTAAACTAGGTGCTTGAATAACAAAGTACTTAAGAGCTTCAGCAGAGAAATGCAGCCTTTTATTTGCTAATGACAAAATTCTTTGCTGATTTGCAAGCCTGCAGGTCTCTCTCTAACTCTGCAATTCTTGCCCCTCTGGACCAGTCTTCACGTGGCTCCATGTGGTTTCCAGACCTCAGCTGTACCACTGCAAGGTGCAGATTTTGTTACATGCAAGGAGTTTGGGATCATGTAATTGGAAGGGCAGCCACAAGAAGCTCACTTATCATAAAGTATCTCCTAGCCATAGATAAAATTCCATGCCCTTGAAAAGTATCCCTATTCCTCAGCCTTCTTCCTCAGATGCTATCCTCTGGGAGTAGGACTGAGCAGGGAATGGATGAATAGAGGAAAGGACAAAGAATGGGAGGATAGAGTGGGTAGGAAAAGGAAATCAACCTTTATTCCCTGTACCAATAAACTGTTGAGCCCAAAGGATAGTGACTACGTTCTCATGCTACTCATGTTCTCCCACACCTTACATAATACCTGGCATTTAATAGGGAATAGTGTGAATTAGTGGTGCAAGCCCTCTTCCGGTAAGGTGGGAACCCATTAGACTGGGTATCCCAAGGTGCTCCTGCTCTGCACTATCATGCTGGGGCTGATCTGTGGCCAAGTGGCTTCTTGCTCTGAGGTTGCAGCTGTCAGGTGACATCTACTCACAGCCTACTTTGGCCACAGTGTGTCTTATAATTAGACAATTTCTTCCTTAAGTGAAGTTTTAAGCAAACTGCTGCCTTCTGCCCTTGCTTATGCAGCAGCTCCGCTGACACCCTTCAGTATCCTGGGCTTGCCCACATCTAGAAACAAGCAGTATGTGCACACCCAAGAATTCCAAAGAACAGGATACACAGCTTCTAGTTGATTCTCCTGATGCCTCTGCCAGTAACAGGAGCTAGGGTGAGGCCAGGCTTGGTGCCTACCCTCTGGGGTTGAAAGAAAAATCCAGATTCCAGTGAGATTGGTGGGACCATGGAGCTATACACTTTGGCTCATCAAAAAGTGGCCCCACCTTCTCCCACAGATCACACAGTCCCAGCCACCCTATCACCTTGGAAACAAGAAGAGCCAGACATTTTTGTTGGGATCCTTTTATGAGCAAAGGGTGCACTTTTTCATTCCAATGAAAGCCCATGCCTCTGAAAGTCAGATTCCTAAAGAAATGGTTTATAACCCTGAGCATGATGAAAACCCGTCAGCTCACAAAGATATGTCGATAAAATAGTGAAAGGTGCTTAGCTACTGAATTAATACTAAGTGTTCTCTAAACAGTGTAACTGCCAGAGTGCTAGCTTGTAGGTCCTTGTAAAAGAAGTGAAGTGACAGAAGTGATACAAAATCACAACATGGGCAACACACATGAATCTTGTGAAATGTTCAGTTGAAAGGTGAAGATGATTGCTTATGATGCAATAAGCAACCTCATTCATAAAACAGAAGAAACAGTCACTTTTGAGTCAGGTGAATTCTGAAGAAGCAGGGAAGCAAGGAAATATCATCAAATTTTCTCATTTTACAGAGATTTAGTAGTTAGGGTCTACTAGAGCTAGGGCCTATTCATTTTCTGGGGTGATCGTGATGAAATACCGCAGAGTGGCTTAAATAACAGAAATGCATTTTCTTATAGTTATGGAGATTGGAAGGTCAAGATCAAGGCGTTGCTAGATTTGGTTCCTTCTGAGAACTTTCTCTTGTTTTACAGATGTCAACACTCTGTGTGTGTTCACAGGTTTATGTGTTGTCTGTGTCCTACTCTTTTACTGAGAAGGACACAAATCATATTGGATTAAAGTCTATCCTAATGACCTATTTTACTAAATTACCTTCTTCACAGCCCTATCTCCAAACATAGTCACATTCTGAGGTACTGAGGGTTCAGACTTTTAATAAATAAGTTTGCTGGGGACAGAGTTCAACACAGTTTAGGTTCTAAAGGAGATTATATATGCTAAGGGGGAGGGGAGAAATATCCTGTCACTGTAGTGTTACACATAGACTGGAGGTCAAGAATCCTTTCATCTTAAATTGATAGGGGTGTTGTGGTGAAATTGGGGGGCTGTGGCCCTGCATGATGGTGCCGTATTGAGATAGCAGTCATTTTATCCTGGTGTGTGGAGAGGTAGAGAAGGAAAACCAAGCTTTCTTGCAAGAACAGAGTGAGGGGATTTAAGGAGGAAATGGAGAAAGAGAGAGAAAGAAAGACACAGAGAGGAGAGAGAAGAGGAGCAACAAGGAGGCTGGAGGCCTCAGAGCTGTCACTGCAATGTATGGCAGCAGGGCAGGGAAGGAATCTATGCTGTGGGCTTTCATCCCCAGCCCAGGCCAGTGAGGAGCCCAGGGAAGCATGTGGAAGAAATTTGTGACCTATATCTGACTTGAAACTGTGGTACTTGAAAGCTTGCTTTAACTTTGAAACTGTGAAGTTTGGGAATTTTCTGGAGACCTGAAGAGAATTTGCTGTGTTGCTGTTTTCATAGTGAGACATCTGAAGTGGTTGCTGCTGTTGTATTGAGTGAGTCTCGCTGGTTTTGGACTGAGAGACATGGGAACAGGATGAGGGATGAGCTATAAGATAAAGAGAACACTTTTTTAATCTTGTCTCACCCCCTCTGGCACACTATAGGGTGGTCAATAGCCCATCTCTTACCTGTGACACAGTCCCCTAACGTCTTTGGAATATCTCAGCTAATTTATAACTAATAGATGATGATGATTCACCCCTAGAGATAGATTCCTATGTTATCGTCTGTACCCCTGCTGTTCGTCATGTATGCTTTGGAATCGAGTTTCATCTTCCCTACTAGGTTATTGTGATTGTTCCCTGCCAAGCTATATAAGGATGTTCATTATTGTATTAAATCGGACCAACTCAGATAATGCTCTGTGGTCCCTGGTCTGTGAGTTGATTGCTTTCTGATCATCATCAATCTCTTTCATTTCATTTCTTCTTCATTCCACATGTGACTCCTAATATTGGCCCACTTTAGAGTTGAAGCTGAAAGAATGCTGTAGCTGTGCCTTTTGGAGGATTGATGATACCAACTTGGTTTCTCCAATGGATTTGAATCTCCCACTTTTGAAGGAGGAGAGATGATGCCATCTTGGTTTCTTCACCTGGCTTAAAGGTGGGACAGTTGCCATTTTGTGGACTCATGACTGAAGGAGCCATGTGCAGTTTTTGGACTAGAGACTGAACTGGTTGGTAAGATTACCAAAGGGGTCCCTTGTACCTTTAGTGACTTTTGTTTATTTTGTCTTTAAATAAGCAAATCTGTTTTTGCCTCTTCTTAAGGTTAGTGTGGTCTTGCTACTGCTTGTGTGGGCTGGGGAGTAGCTGGGTTTAAAGAACCAGCTGCTCACATTTGTAAGTTTTCTTAAGTACCTGTGTTGTTGGTTTTGTTATCCAATTTTGAAATCACACATGTGGATGAGCTTCTAAGATTTCTCCTCTCTCTACTAGAGAGGATCATATGAAGATAGCTTTGTTTCAGTTATATAATGAAAGGCTAGAAGTTTTCCCTTCCCTAGCTCTCAAACCTCATTGACTATTGAGACAGGAGTAGCCTGGCAAAAACTGGTCTTAAGTCAAACTCCTTGCATTTGAATCCTTTACTTAACCTCTTACTTGAGTAACCAACCCATAAATGAAAAACAATGACAATATAGGAAGGAATGGAACAACCAAAACTCCTAGTTCCAACAGTACCTAGCAGAAATTCAAAAGTCTGGAAGAAGCCAAGAGTTTGAAATCATAACACTTGTTCAGACAAGCCTGCTAAATCATGATGGAGATTGCAAACATTTTTAGAATGAAGGTCAAAGAGGCTTTGTCAGTTGTGCTAAATTAGACTTGGAGGGCTACAAATTGTAAATTTAGAAGAAATAAGGCATTCTAACTTAAGTGACTATCACTCCTAGGACTGTGAATGATCTTTCAACGAGTCATTAAAAATGCAGTGGGGTCCACCCACACCATCCAATGCTTAGAAGAACTGAAAAAAATACAGGATCAAACAAATAAGCTGAAACCTCCGATGGACCAGGAGATAGTCACATCCTTTCCCAGCTGTCTCAGTGTCAGAAGGAGAAAACCAAACCTCAGGGGAAGAAAGATTTCATCCAAGGTCAATGGGCCCATAATACTTGGATATAGAAGTTATGATGGCCAGTTCCAAGTGCTATACTCTTTCACTTTCACTTTCACCTGTGCTGATTCCAAACCCATCCACAATCTTGCCTGCATGGAAGTCACAATGTTTGTCTATTCACACATCTGATCATGACTTCTCCTTGCATAAAGATCTCCACGAGTTCCATTTGAATAAATATTCAACATTTTACCCTGACCTGTGAGATCTTCTTCCTAGAGTTCACCTGTTCTGCAAACACCCCAACAAACATGGCACGCTGTTTCCCTCCAGCCAGCCTATGCTTGTGTCCTCAAGATCTCTTACACAGGCTGGCCCTACCTTCTTTCCATCCTGCCTGGATAATTAGTCCTAAGTTCTACTGTCCTAAAACTAGGCAAGACTTCTCTGCTTTCTTAGATCATCTCACAGCCTTTGTAATACACTCTCAGATAACCCAGCATTGTTCTTACTTATAGCTCCTACTGATTTGTGTGATAATAGTTTATCATCTTCAATTATCTATAAACTCAATAAGTTTCAGGGCCTCTAGCACTCCAGTAATGGTGACCTCTAGTAGGCACTCAATAAATATTTTCTGAATAGATTAATATATGCATACACTTGCATTTTTTTTTCTTCTTTGGTTTTATTTTACTACTGAAATAAGGAAACTGGCTAGGAGACAACACACACACACATACACACAATAACAAGCACATTTGTTGAGGGATGAAAAACACAGAACTTACTGAAAATGGCAGGCTAATTAGATGCTAGAAAGTGAAAGCATGATATGGGAAAATATGAACTTGCAGCTGAGATGTAAAGAAATTTAGAGCACAGGTAGATGAATGAACCACAGGGAGGAAAGGGAAAGCTTTCTTCCTCTGATACTACAACAAAAGAAGAAGACAGCTATAGGAATAAATAAAGATTAAACTGATGAGATGAGATGGCGCATTTATGCTAGGCATCCACAATTTGCTTTATTCATGGTATAGTCTTCAAATAGCAGTAAGGGTGGGTAGAAGTCAGAGGCTTGAAAAGAGCAGAGATGGTTTGGAAAACTCACTGTGTGAGAAAGCCAGAAAGTTCATAAAAATATAGAAAGTTATAAAAAAGCAAGTGTCAGGAGCTGAGAAATGGTTTGCTATAAATATATATACAGTTCCTTGGACTTTCTCCAGAAAACTGTTGATACCTTCAGAATACAAAATGACAGTTTCCCCTATTTTCAGTTTGAGGGGTGGGATGGAGGCTAAGTGTTAACACAGCTAATCAGGGTGTCCAGGTTAGGGAAGGAGGTCAAGGTCACCAGCAGGAGACAGATTGTCCATCCTATCCAGTGACAGGAGTTCAGTCCCTGGAGGTTGGTAATCTAAGAGTCAGTACCTAAAGCAGAAGGCATGAGTGGGTCCCTTAAGAGCCCCAGAACTTGCAAAATCAGAACGATCAGGGAGGCAACTGCTGGAGTATATCTGAATATGAATAGGAAGAGGGAGTCTATTCAAGCACCAAGACTGTGGAGGAACTGTGCTTATCAGCTCCTCTAGGAATGACATGTCCACTGTCTCTGGTCATCACCACATGGGAAGGACAGCCAGAAACAGACAGACAGGTGAGATTAAGAATGGTCCTAAGAGGTGACTAGGAAAGTTGAAGTCGTGGAGTGAGTAACCAATAGGCTGGTTGCCAACATGGGGACAACTAACTCGAATTTAGTCCAAGGAAATCATGAGTCAATGGTTAAAGTCACTTTAGGAAAGCGAAAGTGGCAGAGAGAGCAGGATGAATCGATTGGAACACACACTTAATGCAAGTAATAGGAACTGAGTATATGTGATGTTTCTGGAACCCATGCTAAGAAGGGAGAATGTTCGTAGCACCCCAGTATATGCTGTATCTCAGCACATGCTTACTTCTCCCCTCTCCTTGGAAGAGAAATAGGAAAACATGAGTCCTCAGGGAAGATATCACTGGGACATAGTTATTTAGGGAAAGATAATGAGATGAGATAAGAATACAAAGAGATTTACAGTGAAATGGAAAACACCCAGACACAATCTAGAAAGGGTATAAGCTACTATGAGAAGCACCTTGGACCAGGCATGCCCTTGGCCTGTCCTTGTCTAGGTCTATTTGCCAAGAACTGGAACTGGTTATTGATGTTTGCTCACAAATCACCTGGGGTCACCTGGTTTATGCTTGTGTTGTTCTAGGCTCCAGGAGGAGGACTCTTGGCTCCACTGCAGAGAATATGGTTATGTGTGATAGAGATCAGCAAGCCATACTTAGGCCATTACAAAGCATTGCTGACACTAAAGCTAGCCTGCTTAGTCAAGGTGAGTCAGAGGATCTGGCATCTGCCCAAAGAAAAGAAAGTTATTCCAAGGAGAATACCTGGTTCTAGGGGGTCCCCACACATGCATTTTGCTCTTTCAGGTCACAAAAGTATGCGTTTGGTGAATTCTCTTGGAAATAATAAAATCAATGGGGCCCCTCCTTTAGAAGAACTATAGAAGCATCGAAGGCACTGGATTGTAGATGACAAAAGCTACCTCATAGAACCAATCTCTGCTGAAATAGGTGAGGTAAGTTGCTGTGATCTCATTCCTCCCTCCTCCTCTCCCCACTGGGAGCTTCAAGCCAGGCTCTGTCCTCCCTCTTTCCCAATAGCAGCCCCTCTTCCCTGCTTCAGATGTACCTCTTAGAGCAAGAAGAGAAAAAGTCACCTCTGGGTGGGACCATCTGAGATATTAATTAACCAGGACTAAGAGGTTTGGAGAGGGGGTGATATGGGAAGTGGATATAGGAGAAAACTCAAAACAATTCAAGTGTAACAGCAAAAATAGAGAATGATATGTTGAATATTCATATACAACTCCATCCAGTCTAAATACCGTATTTACTTCAGATTTTTGTAGAGAAACTATACTTTATCTTTGTCCCTCTGTCACTTTTCCTTGGACAGAATAGCCTAGCCATTTTCTGAATTCTGTGTTCATCATGCCTATGAAGGTTTTTAGCTTAGAGTACATATATTTATATCCATAAAGAGCATACAGAGTTGTTTTTCAGGGTCTTAGAATTTATCAAAGTGTAACCTTAGTCTCTTTGTAATGATTCTGAACTTTGCTTTTTACCATACCTTAGAGTTTTTGAGATCTACTCACATTGATAGATGTAGCTCAAAATTTTCAGTTTATTTGGTTTCTAATATTCTGTGAAATACATATGTTCTATTTATCCATTTTCCTATTGATATTCCAAATTTTCATCTCTACAAACAAAATGCAATTCAGTAGTCCCCCCTCACCTATCCCCACCAATCTGTAGTTTCTTTCTTCAGTTTCTATCACCATTATCAACCTCAGTTTAAAAATATTAAGTATAATGAGATACAGTGAAAAAAAGAGAGACAGCACATTGATATAACTTCTTTGCAGTATATTACTATAACTGTTGTACTTTAATATTAATTATAGCTATAATTATCTTACCATACTTAATTTATAAATTAAATGTAGATATGTGTGTAGAAAACAAGGGATATCTGAAGTTCAATGTTATCTGCTGTTTTAGTCTTAGAACATATCTGGTTTCTCATTGACATGTGCAAGATTTCCTGAGCATATAGCAGTAAAAGTGCTGATTAGGAATATTTAGTCTCAAGTGGGAAGGGTTCTATCTGTATTCCCTGGACCTAGAAGATAATATGGATGAGCAGGTGCTAATGATTATTTGTTGAACAAATGATAGGCTACAATTTTTCTTTGATTTCCCTAACCAAAAAAGCACTCCTTTGGCTGTTTTCTCTCTGGTCCACTGAATCTTTTCTGTTCTAAACCCTCCCAACCTGTGTTTGGACATGGGCATGGTGGTCAGATCTGTTGGGCCTGGCCTGTGAAAACCTCCTCCAATGAATGGTCCACTTGTCCTATGTCCCTTCTACTGGTCTACCACATCAAGCACTGTACAAGCTATCAGTCCAGTTGGTGGAGGCCTGTGAGTGAATCATCTCATTGAAAAAATAACCTCCCACTGTTCTGAAACTCACATTCTGGATTGTATTCAGATTCAAAGTAAACTTCTTTTGTGTTAAACCACTGAGATTTGGGAGTTTAAGAGTTGTTGTAACATCAGCATTACCCTAACTAGTATAGAGACAATGGTTACCTGGTGCATGACAGAGCTTGAGGTATGTGAATAACAAATGCTGAAAGGAACAGAGGAAGAGGAGGAGGAAGGAGACTGGAAAGGAGTGAGGGATTTATGCTTCTAGAGCTCTGTAGTCATCTATTATGGATCTAGCCTCTCAGCTCAGAAGCTCTCCATTTTCTTCTTCCCATCTCTTCCCCTCTTTTTTTATGCTGAAAATGCAATGAGGAATCTACACTTGAGGATTTGTCAATGTTGTCCAGGAAATTCTTATTTTTTTATAAACTTAGTTCTAATAATACCTGTATGTAAACAAATCTGAAATGACATCATAAAAAGTTCAATTGATATCAGGAGAGAGAGGCAGGCTTTCTCTTTGCTAAAGATCCTTTTGCCCGCTTTTCCTGAGCTGGGCAAAAGCCTCTATGAGGCAGAAACCTTTGTTATTCAAACACCTGCTTCTCCTTGTCCCTGGTTCCAGGCCTTTCCCAGCTTGTAGGAAAAAAAATTTACTTTGCACTTTATGCCTACAGCTTGCCTGCTATTCCAAGAAACTTAACACTGTGTGGCCTTCCCACCATTCACAGCCACCTTACTAAAATTTCCAAAATCAGAACAGACTCTTAAAGTGAGCAGACTATTTATTACTAAACAAAGTGATTACCTAAATATGTACTACAAGATAAATATGAAAAACCCAATTACCCCACCATTGTCCAAACTCTGTCCTCTAGTCTCTATGATTATCTCACCACATGTTCAATCATACATACAGAGTTCAGCAATATGTGTTCCAAATGCAGGGTATTCATCTTTCCCTCCTTGGGCATGTTTCAGTTTTTCCAAGCATGTAGTTGAAGGTGTGATGTCCTTTTTTTTCTGGCAGCATTCTCTTTACTTTAGGCAGTATTAAAACTTCAAGATTCAGGAACCAACAAAGTCCATTTAATCAGGCCTTTTTCACGACCACTCCAAAAGCATCTGAATCAACTGATGACAAACCTTCAAACTCCTTAGACTTCTCCAGCATCCATCCTCAGCTCATGCATGCTGAGGTCATGAGTTCAACAGTGGGTTCAATGTCCTGGGCCTCAGGTCACCTGGCCAAGAGGTCACTCACATCTTCCTTCTCCCCCAAATGATTCATCCCCCCTTTGTTCCAGCTCCCCTTATATCATTTTATTTTTCTTTCCTGCCCTTCTAGGAACAACCACATCAATCATGTCACATTACAAAAAACCTTGTTTCCCAGGCCAGGCATGGTAGCACATGCCTATAAGCAGCAGCCTAGGAAGCCATGACTGGGGCCAGGGATTGCAGTTTGAGTCTCACTGGGGCCTCCAAAAAAATAACAGGGCATGGTGGTGTGCACCTGTAATCTCAGCTACCTGGGAAGCTGAGACTGGGGATTGCTTGAATCCGTGGTACCCTGGGCAACATAAGCCTGTGATCCCACAGGCAAAAATAGTGAGACCTAGTCTCAAAAAAAAAAAAAAAAAAAAAAAACTTGTTTCCCTTCCTTCTCCCTCTTTCTATCTTTCTGAAAGGAAAATTCTAATGAAGGCCATCACCACATCTTAGCACGTTCTCTCTGAAATTTACAATTCTAAAGCAACAGGGAAGTATTCCCTTTATCAATGTATGTATCAGCTATGCTTATGGCAAGTACGAAACCAGGTCATCACTTATGAAATTTAGAATTCTATAGCTACAGGTAACTTCATTTTTTTCTCTAGTTTTATCAATGCATGTATCAGCATTGTTGTTGTTTTTTTTTGATTTTTTAATTTTATTTCTAAATTCTTATAAATTCTTACATAGGTAAGTGAGGTAAATGGTTACTGGCATGCCTTCCCTCCTCCACCCCCCACCCCCTTGTGTTCACTCAGTCTCCACTCTCATTGTTCTCTTTTGGTTTATGTTGGGTTCATTGGTCCTTTGGTCTCTTTTTCTGTGGTGTCCTGTATCAGCATTGTTAATGGAGGTACCCAGGGGTATCCTCCATCACTATTCTCAAATATGATTTATGATAATAAATCTTCCACATAACATCTAATCATTTGAACAATGATTAATTCAGATATGCTTCAATTCTGTGCTTAAAGGACTTTTTGAAATTAGGTAACAAAACAAGCAAAGCAGAGTACTTCATTAAACTTACAAACGGGAGCAGCTGCCTCTTTAAACCCAGATACTCCTTAGGTTTATCCCTACCCACACAAGCAGTAGCAAGACCACACTAACCTTAAGAGGAGGAAAAAGAAAAAAAGATTTACTTATTAAAAGACAATTAAACAAAAGTCAATGAGGGTACAAGAAACCCCTTTGGTAATCTTATCAACCAGTTCAGTCTCTAGTCCAAAAGGCTGCATTTGGACTTCAGCCATGTGCATCATCAAAATGGCAGCTATCCCACCTTCAAGCCACATGAAGAAGCCAAGATGGTGTCATCATTCCTTCTTCCAAAGATGGAGATTCATATCCAATGAAGAAACCAAGATGGTGTCATCAATTCTTTTCCAAAAGGCACAGCTCCAGCATTCTTTCAGCTTCAACTCTGAAGTGGACCAAAAGTAGCAAGACTCACTCAATACAACAGCAGTGACCATTTCAGATGTCTCACGCTGAATACGGCAGCACTCAGTGCTTTCCTCAGGTGTCAACAAATCCCAAGCTTTTCAGTTTCTAACTTAAAGCAAGTTTCCAAGTACCAAATTTCCAAGTCCACATACACAAGTCTCAAGTTTCTCCAACAAGCTTTCCTGGGCTCCTCACCAGTCCAGGCTGGGAAGGGAAGCCCACAGTGTAGCTTCATTCCCTGCCCTAATGCTGCACATGACAGAGGTGGTTCAGAGGCCTCCAGCCTCTCCTACTCCTCTGCTCCCTCTCTCCCTCTCCATGAATTTTTTTCTTCTTCTCTCCTTCCTCTCTGCTCTGTGCCTCTTTAAATCCACTCACTCTCTCACTTCTCTGGAGAAAGCTTGGCTTTCCTTTTCCAAGTCTCCACTCATCAAAAATAGCACAATGATTGCTATTTTAATGCAGCACTATCATACTAGGGGCCAGGGCCCCCCAATTTAACCACAGCCCCCCTATCATTTTGAGAAAAGCCATTTTGGGAAAAAATGTCATTTATAGACACATATATTAGATATATTTATTGCCAACAAAAAGAGAATGTATAACAGAGGCTTCCCTCTCTTGTTTGCTCCTCCTTTCTATACATGGCAGTCTACACACTTATGCCCCCAGGTAGGCAGTGCAATATTCTAGTCTCAGCCTGTATGAGCAGAAGACATGTGGAGATCATTTCAGGCTGTGACAGTGAGAAACCACTGAGTGATTTTTTGGTCTCTCTTTATTTATTTGATTTTGCATGAGCAAAAATTACCTTTGTTGTGTTAATTCACTGAGATTCAGAGGTTTGCTATGTTGCCATGATACAAATGAAGCCAGCTTAAGTAAAACAACAATATAAGAGGGTCACTGCAGAAGGAGTTTGTACCTGATTAGACATATGCACTTCCAAGGTGATTTGTAGACTTTCACCAACTGACTGACATCAGTTGTCCTGAAACTATTATGCTACTGCTGTTGTGGGAGAGAAGTGGGTGGGGGTTGGGGGTAGGTGGGTTTTAACCAGAAACAGAATGAAGAACTGAAGGGGTGGAAGAGGCGGATTTATTGAAATACACTGCTACACTGCTAAGGGCCAAGACAGGAGGGGGTCTACTGTCCAGAGTGAGGGTCCCCAGACTCTATTTCTACTCTAGTGGATTGATTGGTCAGGGTGACCAAGTCCTGTGTGGGTCTTAACTGATGATCTGATTCTGCATAAAAGATCATCAGCTTAACAGATCTTCAGGTTATGGCCCCTTTTCCATGACAGTCCCATTCACTCCCTTTATCTGTTCAAGCCTCCCAAACTTATCTGCTGGGCAGTAACAGGGGCCTAGTTTTTATAATTTTAGTAATGATACCACTACAGTTATGTATTTCAACCTCACACTTGCAAGAAAGGACAAAGGGTGAGGAAGGGTAATTGAGTAGTTGGTGCTCAGGATAATGGGTTGAACAGAGTAAAATGACACAACTAGGATCAGTCTGTTGAAATCATAGACCCAGCTGAATCCACACCCCATTCTCTGACCTGTGGTCACAGAGATTTAATCTCAATGGCTCCTTTCCTGTATTCAGATTACATTAAACAGGACTGGGAAGCTTCTCACCAAACAAAGGTAAGTAGAAAATTCAGTACAATTCAACCTCAGTCTCTACCCTGTTGCAGAAGGCAAAACACTGTTCCCCCAAATTATCTGTTTTTGTATAAAAAAACCATTTCTATATGTCTTATGAAATATATATTCTACAGCAGGATAATGCTGTTATCTTGAAAATCTGTTTCTTGATTTGAATATTTTCTTTCTTGATGTTAAATACTGTGTCCTTTGTTGCTGTTCTTTGAGTTTTAATCTCATTTAAGTGTGATCATTTACAGCAACTTTCTCATGGGATAACATCCTTCCCTTTCATCTTTTTCAAATACAGACTGACAAAAGATTTATTTCAACACAAAATCTACAACTCAGGAACCACAAAGAAAACCTGTTGTAGCCTCTGTGGAGTTTGTTATGTTGCAGCTTTGCCTAAAAAGAAAGAAAGGTGACCTTCCTATACCACAATGAATGAAGCCAGGCAGAATCTGGGTATCTGAATATTTGTATTAAATCTAAAATTGTGTATGGGAACAGTTTCTGTCAGCAAAAGAGAAGCAGGCCAGAGTTTTGACTTATTGTACAATTACAATTACTTATTGTACAATTAAAAAGAAAGAAAGGTGACCTTCCTATACCACAATGAATGAAGCCAGGCAGAATCTGGGTATCTGAATATTTGTATTAAATCTAAAATTGTGTATGGGAACAGTTTCTGTCAGCAAAAGAGAAGCAGGCCAGAGTTTTGACTTATTGTACAATTACAAGGTAAAGAGAAGACTCCTGATAGAGAGATTGGACCAATTCCATGTACGCAATCTAACTAGCTGAGAAAAAAGCATGGGCAAACCCAGATGTGGCTAAGTGGAAGCCATGCTAATAAGGCAGTTTTCAAATTTCCATAGGCAGCAAGCATTCCTTTCAGACTCGAGAATTTATGCAGTCTCACTATTTCTCACTCTGGCTCTTTCACCAGCTATTCCAAACCCCTTTGTAGTTTCTGAAGTAAAGCAAACACTGATATCTGTCTGGTGAAAATATACCCAAATATCCCTTGCTAATACATTCCTCAGTTGCAGATTAGATATCCAATTCTCCCTCTTCCTATTATTTTCACTGATTGTTTTCCATTCTTTTTCTTTGTGTTCCTTTTCTAGTATTTCCTCAGTTTGTAATTTTAATTTTTATTTATGTTCTTTCTCCCTCATGAGATTATAAGTGGTAAGAGGATAGGAATCTTATATCTTCATTTACTATTATAAACAAAGAGCCTGATGCCACCACAAACAAACAAAGCTTTCCTTGGATCTTTGACCAAGATCATCTACCTCCATATAGTTCTGGCTGAATACTTTTATTCCCCTACGGCAAAAGGCTCCAAGTAACCATCTTAGAATAAATAGAAGTCCTTTACTCTTAGTATTGTAAAATCAAGATTTACATTATTTCACTGGCAGAAGTCAATGTATGCATATATTCAGTTTATATTATCCTGTTTTAGTATTTATTTGTAACCTGAAATTTTTCAGCTGCTCATCAGTAGAGGGACTTAAAGAAGTATGAGTTTACATGAGTATAAATATAAGAAAGTCAACACTTATGTGCCAGTCAGAGGGGTTGACATTCACATATAATAGCTCATTTCACAACAACTCTCTAAAACAAGATCACAAAGAGATGAGATACTGTTATCACCCAGGGATCTTTAAAATATTGAAACTGTACCCTATGTCAGCAGTTCTAATCTATTTTGATAGCTCTGTGTTAGAAAGTGTGTAAATTGAACTTCAAATCTTGACTTCAGACATATTTACTTAGAGGATAAAAGCATGAAGTCAGGGTATAAATGACTGACATCTGAAAATAGTGTTCAATCAGGCAATTGCCTTATAGAACTCAGAAAACTCTTGTTATTTACAAAAGTGTCTAATCCAATTTGGAGAAATTTTGAAGGCTTCCCTAAAGGCAAAGTAATGTGTAGATGGGTGGTTTGAATGGACAAGATGTGTAGTTGAGCAGAAGTATAAAATCTAGGCTTTCAGAGCAACTAGCACTTATCTTCTTTTAATAAAAGGCCACTTTCCCATTTACTTTATATCCTGCATTGCTTAGCAACCAATATGCCTTTCTCTTTTCTTACACTCACAGGTTGCCAGAAGAGAGGAGATGATAGCTAAGGAGCAGTCACACTGATTGTACTGGAACCCAAGAGCAGGGAGATTTGGAAACTCAACACTAATCCTGGAGGAGATCTTTTAAAAATCAGGACATAGAGTAATTTTCACTACTTTCCAAAGGTCAGAATATAAGAAGATGCTTTCACCTCCCTGGCACAGAGGACAATGGATTTTGATTTTCAGAGACTGTCCTACCCTCTATAGGCCTTCTGTTGATGGAGCCCCATTGATATAAGATTGAAGACATGATAGATTACAGAATATAAGGAAGCTACTCTCTTTGGGGGGTGCCTGTCCACATTGGGGAAGGAGGTCTCCGGTGATAGGGAAGCAGAAGGTATCAAGGACACCACCTCTTGGAACTGGACAGGAAATAAAGAATCTGTTGCCATCATTTCTTCCACTAAAACTGCAGATGTAATGCTCAGACCACTCAGAATAAAATCAGGTAACAAAACACATAAACAGGCACTTAACTTACAAGTGAGAGCAGCTAACCATTTAAACCCAGTTACTCCTTAGGTTCATCCCAGCCTGCACAAGCAGTAGCAAGAATATGATAACATTAAGAAGAGACAAAAACCAGATGTACTCATTAAAAAGACACTGGGTGAACAATGGACCCCTCTTAGATTATCTTACCCAACGACTCAGTCTTTAATCCAAAAACTGCACATCACTGCTCAGCTATATGTGAGCACCTTCAGGCCAAATGAAGGACCCAAGGTGGTACCATTATTCCTTCTTCAAAGACACAGCTCTACTCATTTCAAGACAAATGCAGAAAGCAAGATGGCATCATCAGTCCTTCAAAAGCCAGAGATTCAAATCCAATGAAGAAAACAGGGTGGCATTGTCAATTCTTCTCCAAAAGGAGTAGCTCCAGCATTCTTTCAGCTACAACTCTGAAGTGGCCCCAAACAAGCAAGACTCACTTGCTATAACAGCAGCAACCACTTCAGACTTCTCATGATGAAAACAGCAACACAGCAAATTTTCTTCAGTTCTTCACACTAATTTCAGGCTTTGCAGTCTCAAAGTTAAACCAAGTTCTCAAGTACCAAATTTCCAAGTCCACTTACACAATTCACAAGTTTCTCCAACATGCTTCCCCCAACTCCTCAGCAGCCCAGGCTGAGAAGGGAAGCCCACAGCATTGCTTCCTTTCCTGCCCTGCTGCTGCATGTGGCAGCAGCAGCTGTGAGGCCTCCAGCCTTCCCTGCTGCTTTGGTCTGCTGCTCTCTACCCCTCTCTCTGTGTGTGTCTCTTCCTCAAATCCCCTCACAGTGATCCTGTAACAAGAAGGCTTAGCTTCCCTTCTCCAAGTCTACACCCACCAGGGCACAATGACTGCTATACCACCACCAATGCTGGGGACCATGGTCCCCCAATTTTACCACAATCCCCTTATCAAGAAGGCACAATTTTTTTCTTTTAATATAAATAATTTATTAAATAGATAATTACTTCACATCTTTGTAATCCCCGGGGGTCTCCCCTCCCTGGTCATTCCCTCCCTCACCGCTTCCCCCCCTCCAGGTTGCGAACTTCAGTTTGTTTTTTAGCTTGTTTTGACTTTTCCTCCTGGCCTTTGTTTCTTTTTCCTATGCCCCATCTATTAGTGAAACCATTTGGATTCTTTTACTTTCTGACTTGCTTCTGCTAATATCCTTTCTTCTAGGTGCATCAATGTTTTCATAAAATCATTAAATTTGTCATTTTTAATTGATGAGTAATATTCCATTGTGTATATATACACATATTTTTTATCCATTTGTCTGTTTTGGGGCATTTGGGTTGCTTCCATATCCTTGCAATTATAAATAGTGCTGAGAAGGCACAATTTGAAGGTAATTACTGGCTGGTTTTCTCTACACTTGAAAAAAATATTTCTAAGGAGACACATGTCTGAACTATATTGACAATTGGGGAATATATACTAAATTAAAGAAGTCAAGCAAGCTTATACTAGTGCTCCTTTAAGAACTACAAATGAGTGTCTTGATCCTGACTAAAGAGACTTAAAACACCTGGGAATGATTGAGAGCAACAAATAGCAAATGAAAGAGTTAACTTTAGAGGTCTTTCTTTGTGTGCAAGATAGATATCAAACAATTGGAATGATGGAAGGGACAACCACCCCTCAAATACTTAGTACAGGATCTCATTAGGAAAATTCAGTTATGTAGATGGAAACTGTTACTTATTTGAGAAAGGACTTCTTTTGTGTTTTGTCTACTTTAGGAAGCAGTTCTAGCAGGAAATTCTGGTTTTTTTGATACAACCGAATAACTCTTGGATTGTTCCTAAATTATTCCTCAGAGAACACTGAGAGATTATATATTCACCTCATAATTAAAATTAACATTTGCAGTAAGTTTTGAGGGAAATCTTGGTTTATCTTTATGAAAATACATATATAATAGTAAAAAAATATTCAATGTTTTCATATAAATTTAGTTGTTTAACTTTGACATATCATCATACTTCAGATGATTGACTTTTTTACATGTATTCACAAAATGGAAATGTCTTGTATTTTATTTCTTCATTGTTTATGTATATCTTTTTGCCTCTTTTTGCATGTATAGTTGAAATATCAAAACCAGGTCTGACCTTAAAGTAATGAATATATTTTTGATTAATGTTTTGTGGCAAAGATAACAAATGTTTCAATAATATTATATTTAAGACATAGTTCTAAAATTTATATTAACTTTGTAAAGTCAGAACTATTACTATCCCTACTCAACAGGTCAGAATGATATGCTGTGTACTAAAGATGACAAATCTAGTAGTTTAAAATTTTTGATTTTCTATATCATGATGTCTTTGTTAACAACATTTCTTAAAAACAAAATTGTTTGGGTTAAGACATATTAGTTTACAAAAAACTGTGAAAAGTCCTGATTCCAGGTATGATGGAGTAAGCACATAATATCTTTTCTCTCCTGAATTGTAGCCATAAAGTCTAGATGACTGGTCCTAGCTAGTATATCAAAGACTTAGTACACTGTATGGAGTTAATAGACAGACTTCAGTCAGGTCCTATACTGACAACTGAGTGGTGTACATATGGCAGAAATGCAGACAGCACTGTGAAAGGTATAAAAACTGAACTGATGTTGGAGCTATAAACCACAAAAAGAGGAGACCCATTTTTTGGAATTGCAGCCTTCACTTACCCATGGTAATTATCTGTAAAACAAAAATAACATTTTCCACACGATTTAAACTATTCTTCAATAATTTTAAGAGTCTCATAAATGTATTTTCAAAATGTCTGGGATACAATCCAAAATTACTTGGCTTAAAAAGAACCAGGAAAATCTTAATTAATGATGGAAAAACATAATTATCACAAATTACAATAATAAAATACTGAATGATATGATAAAGGCTATAAAGCTGCATTATTAAAATGTTCTTATAAGCAATAGCAAAGATTCATGAAAGACATATTAAAGTAGACATATAGCTATAGTTATAGAGAGTAGAAATAAAGAAGAACTGATGGGAATTTTAAAAATGAGAAATATAATAATCTAAATAAAAAGTTCAGTGGATTAGAAATGAGTTAACAAAACGATCCCTATTCTTAGACTGCATGACTATATATGTAGAAACTCCCAGGAAATCTACTATAAAGCTCCTGAAACTAATAAGTGAATTTAGGAAGATCAGAAGATACACAGCAAACAAACAAAAATAATATATCTATAGTTTTATAATATACAATTCGAAGCTGACTGTTAAAAAACATTTACTTTGGGGATAATAAAAAAATTCTGGCACAATAAGTACTGATAGTACCATAACATTGTCAATACAGTGGATGTTACTTCACTGAACACATTAAAATGATTAAAATGTAATTTTATTTTATGTATATTTTACCACAATTTAAAACAAGAATCAACTTTAAAACAATTACAGTGCTATATACAATCCTTTTCTAAATTGTGGTATTTAGGTATAAACCTTTAAAAAATGTTTAGGAGCCATGTGCTGAAACCTATAGAATAACTGTAAATGAATTCAAAGACCAAATGGAGAGGTAATATGTTCATTTATTGTAAGATCAACACAGTAAAGATGCCTATTTTTGTCAATTTGATCTACAGACTTAATGCAATACCAATTTGAATCCAAATAGGATCTTCTGAATATATAAACTGATTATGAAACTTAAATGGGAAGAGAAATACAACAGTTTTGAAGAAGAATAAAATTGTAGGGATAATAATAGGTTCCAACTTTAAGTCTTTAAGCTATAGTTATAAGATGAGGTATGAGTGAAGAGACACCTACAGATCAAGACAATAGTAGCAACTCAAACAAAAAATTAGCCTGAACAGGATGGGGAGAGATTTAAGCTTTTAGGAAACTCTGAGGTTTAAACCAGCAGTAGTTGGGAAAAAGAAAAATTTCTTGTAATGATCTAATTGATTTCTCCTTTTAGCTCAGGACTAGGGGGAGTTTATAAGAGGAAATCATATTATTAGGTTATTAAGAAATTCACTAACTTATTATTGCTTATTATTACTAAGATACTTTTTTTATGCATGTAAAGTACTGAACTTCCCAGGAGAAAAAAGAAAAATTATGGAAGAGATTATGGAGATGAAGAAAAGGGGGATGAATGAAGAAGGAAAGAAATAGTTAAAGCTGGAAGTTTTTCTTTCTCTTGGATCATTTTCTTTATTTTCAGTCTGCCAAAGTCTCCATCAGCTATGGAAGGTTAGCTTTCTCTTCATTGTCAAGTTCTTTCATAGCCATGGAGCCCTGTCTTTGTCCTGAGACCTGTGCTGTACCACAAGTGCTTACATTGAGAAACAGTGGTGTAGGAAGTCCGTGTGGGCTGCTGTCAGGTCTGTGTTTGAAATGTGTGCTTTGGATGAAAGGCAGCTCTCAATGTCTGCCCTGGCAAATGATCTCCTCATATTGGATTATGCTGTTCGGAGTGTCCTAACTCTGAAACCTCAGATTTTGTTGAGACGGGGTTCATCCTCCTCCCTTACCTGTGAATAATGTCAGTTGATGGACATGAATACATTTTAAATCTCTGACTTTTAAGGAGTGTGTGATTTCAAGTGACTAGAAGATAAATGCCATCAACTTTAAAATTTAATTGCATTTTCAAGAATCAGCTTTAGGAATATCTATATAGAAAGACTTGATATCATTATGTCTTACCCATCAATACATAGACATCTATAGCTTCATTTGCAGGATGATTGATTTCCTTCTAAGACTAACATTGTATAGGTCAAGAGATCTTGTTAATGTGAACTATGTTTCCACAATGGAGAAGAACTGATAACTGTTTTACTTTTACATCTATTTTCCATTGATAGTATGGAATTCTTTATGATTCCCTCAGTTATGAAGCTAATTTAAGAGGAAAAGAGGGAAATGGAAGACAATGGTTGGAAGCAGCCAATTAAGCAAGGACATGAGGCTTCAAAATGGCAAGTGGCTCAGAAGGTGCCTGTCCCTGCTTATCTAGACATCTTCTCTGGCAAGGCAACAATAGTCCCTTGTTGAAGGCTCCTGGCTTCTACCTTCTCCAACTGGCCCTTTCTTTGTCCCCTTTCAGTCAATCACAAAACACAGTGGGACACATCCTCTAGCCAGGGTTTGTTTCATGGTCTTGGCATACTTCACAGGCACCAGCCAGGTGCCAGCCCCTACTACTGGCATCTGATCATGCTTCTGTTATTTTCTCCCCTTTCCATTTTCTCATACCAAGGTAGAATTTTTTTCAAAAAGAGTAATAAAATCATAGCTGACAGTCCTTATAAATAGACACACATGCAACAATAGCCCATGTACAAAAGAAATAAGCCAAAGAGGTGAAGAAATCTAGATGGTCAAGATGTTTATTGGTAGATAATATCTAGATAATATCTGGGGGGAGTAGACAAAAAGAACAAGCTTAATAATTTAATCACTGATACGAAGATGAACTACATTATTATTAACCTCACACTTCACTCACCCCACAGGTAGGTTATATTGCAAATATTGCAAAAAAATATTTTGCAAATGCTTGAGTTGGAAATAGACAGGTATTGCTACTTTGCTTGTTTGCTGGTAATTTTGTTAAATCATGCATTTTAAAAAAATCATTCCAAGACTTTACACATATGATTAACCAACCTAGAATGTTCTCCTTCTCCTTCTAACTTCCTTCTTATTTTAAACTTCCCTTCTTTCAAGGTCATATCTTAATTTTTTCCCCTACACTTACTGACAACTCTACCCATTCTGGCTAAAATTTACCACACCCAATTATATCTTCTCACACAAAATGGTTGACTTGTCTTTTAAGTGCCTTTGAAAAGAAGAGCTATAAACCTGTGAGGAAATGACCATTTCCAATATTTCTCTTGATTCAAGAAAACTCCTATTTTGTAGATGAGGAAATTGAAGTTTAGAAAAGGAAAGTGACTCACATCATACAAGTGAGAACAGAAATATATTATTATCTTCCTGGCCTACTCTCTCACTAATATGTACAATTTCTGCTGTATATGAATAACATGTTCAATTTCTAATATCTTGTATATAAATAATTTTAAAAGACTATCTAGAATAATCAGTAAATGACAAGCTAGTATAATTCTTTAAGTAGAACACATATACTAATAAGTCTTTAAAATGCAAAATCTTAAGAATAAAATTAAGGTTGCATTACCAACTAAAGTTCATATTTTGGGGAAACAGTAGATCAAAATCTATACTGATCAGCCTGAATTTCACATAAATGTAACTATACACATGTTTTGACCCCTTTTGAAAAATCAGTCTTTCAGCAATTCCATCTATTTAATTTGATCTGTTTTATCCCAAATAAGAAAGAACACTCAGAACCATTCAAAAGTAGTTAAGAAGAAAGTCTTTTTGACCTGCAAAAATGAAGGTGCTAATAAATATTCAGCAAAATGTAGAAATAACATTAATTAGCAGGCATGCGTGAGACAGACTTGAATTCAAAATCAGTTAAGAAGATGAGAGGAAAACAGCACTAATATTTTACCTGGTGGCATATTTAAACTTTGCTAGAATCGTTGTTGACAGTTCCATTGACTCTGAAAGATGTTTCTATTTCTCTATAGAAAAAACATTGTAGTTTCTGAACAAAAGAAACACTGTCTTTTAATGTGACTGTTCTTTTAATTGAACATTCTAGTTAACTGATTTTACTGTAGCTTACTGAGAGTTAATTAGAAAATAATTTAATTGCCATTGCTAATAATAGCATTTGGAAAAATGAAGGCATATTTTCTGTTAGAGTTAGTACAGAATAACAAACGGTAATGTCACGTTTCTTTGACAGTGGCTCAGGCTAAATCTTGACTTTCAACGATTTCTAATTCCAAGCACCTGTCACGAGCTGGCCCTCTGATTGTCCTCATGCAATCCTGTTGGACTTTTCTGAGGTTGCATACCTTGTGCATGAATTGTACTATTAAGAAGCTAAATAATTTGCCAGCAGACAAGAGTATTAAAGTGGCTAAGTCTTAGGCAGATCCATCTGCCTTTTAAGATCATTTTCTTAATCCTAATGAGTTCAGTAGTATTGAAAAAAATTGGAGTCCAGAGAATCTTGGCCTGGGGTGTATATCAGCATGGTATTCCTCAGTCTTACAATATTTGAGGTTGTTTTTTTTTTTCTAAGCATATTATCATCTGGTAATTGCCCTTAAGCTTTGAATGCAATACAAAAAAGAAATTCAAGTGAATCAAGAACTCCAGGTAGCTAAATTCTAACTCCTTAAGCTTTAACAGCATGTCATTCCCAATAATGAAAGATGTGTTTGGTGTGTTCCGTGATAAAGTGTTGGACATGGTCAACAGCAAAAGAAGCTTAAATTTCTTCTTTGGAAGTTAAAATGGAAGCTTTTTAATAATACTGAAAGAATCTAAATGTTGCCCAGCAAATCTTTCTCCTTCAGGTTAGGAGATCATCTCAGTCAAGAAATGTAAAAATTGAGCATTTTAAGTATCACTCACCACTTGAAACGTCAGGAACAAATTTCCTCCCTCTCATCATTTTAATATGCCCTCTTTATTCTTATATTTTCCTTGAGCATATAATTCCCAGGATTGAGAAAAAGAACTTGCTAGAATCAATCTCTTTGCAATCTTGGCTAAAATTATTCTGTTTTTGAAACAGTGAGCATGTACTATTATTATCACCTGATAGAAATCGGTTGAAATTTCATTAAAGTCATTATAGAGTTTTATTACTCAAAGCTTATTAGACAATTAGATTATATAATTGATCTCAGTTCCAAGAAAATTTTACTTTAAGGATATTGTACTTGTAATAAACCCTAGTACTTTCCGCTGGCATATCAACCATTCTATCTCACACTTTCTTGAATGACGAAGCAATTATTTTTCTTCCAGAAACATATTGTTGTCTTAAGGGACAATGAGGAAACTCCCTTTAAGTTCACAGAACCAGTTCATGCTTTCCTTCATTGTTCAAGCCTAATTTCACATGGTTCAAGTCTTTGTCCCTGGACACACCCTGTTTCCCTCCTACCCCAGAATAAGCAATCTGTACAACTGCCTACACTCAGATCTGGTTGTTACTCCAACTAACCAAGAGTCTTGCACATGTTTTTTTCACCTATTTGCCTTTATTTCCTTTGTCTATAAACAGAAACAATAATAGATACAACCTAATGGAGTCCTTTGCGAAGGTTAAATAAAATAATGCACATGACATGGCCATATATAATGTATGTCAGCTCTTTTTCTTAACCCAGAAAGGTGCTTCTGACAGGAAGCTTTTCAACATATGGGCACCCCCAGCATATCTTATGATAGAACCTCAACCTTCCTTGTAACACTTACTATACATTTAATTCAATGTCTTAGCCTCATAAACAGGTTAGTCTTTTTAAAAATATTTAAGATCCTAGTATTTAACAAAGAATCTAAAATTGTATATTTTTCAGATGAGTAGAAGCTAAAGTCAGCTGTTAAATCTATAAGAGAGATGAATTCTTTAGTCAGATGTTCAATTATCACTTTTTAAGATTTCATCGATTTCCAGAATGACAACTAGAGATATTTGGTATTGCATTCCACCTTAGTCTGTGATATAATTTAGAGAAAAACATAGTAATATTAATGACAGCACTGGTACATAAGCTTTCCATGTCCTCTTGTGCCTTATCGGGTGTTCATATCTGTTTTATCTCAGGACTAAAAGTTGGGAGAAACTCACAAAAACACAGAACAAAGAATGGAACAAAACCCCCAAAGATAAACTCACGTAATATGGACAGTTATCTTTAACAAACGAACTATGGCTTTACAATAAAGAAGGGAAGTTCTCTTTAACAAATGGTTTTGGGAAACTTAGACAGCCATATGGAAAAATAAAGGAAGAAGGAGAAATGTGAAAGAAAGAAACTGGACTATTATTTGCTCTATATAAAAAAAAAAAATTCCAAATGGACTAAAGACCTAGATATAGACCTGAAATCATAAAATACAATAGAGAAAGAAACCAGCACACACACACACACACACACACATGCACACGCAAAAGATAACCTGTGTACTAGGAGAGATAGTTGCATGCAACACATCAAACAAGGAGTCAATTTTCAAAATATATAAAGAGTTTACAGAACTCAACAAAAACCGAAATAAAAACTGGGCAAAAGACCTAAACAAACTCTTCTCTAAAGAAGACATTCAGATGGCTGATGGGCACATGAAAAAAAGGTTCATTATCACTTATTATAAGGGAAATGCAAATCAAACACAATGAGATATCACCTCACTTTTGTGAGAATGGCCCATATCAAAAAGACTGAAAACAACAAATGTTGGCAAGAATGTGAAGAAAAGAGAACTCCCATCTACTGTTGGCAGGAATTTAATTTGGTGCATCCTCTGTAGAAAATGATGTGGATAGCCCCCCCCCAAAAAAAAAAAGAAAGAAAGAAAAAGAAATATCATGTAATCCAGTAATACCACTGCTAGTTATTTACCCAAGAATATGAAAACGCAAATACAAAATTTTTATGCACTTTGTTCGTAGCAGTATTATTCACAATAACCAAGTTATGGAACCAACACAAATACATGTCATCAGAGGATTGAGTAAAGAATTTGTGGGATACATACTCAATGGACTGTTCTTTAGCTATTAAAAAAAGTAGTGCTTTTTGGGATAAAATGGTTGGATCTCAGGTGGTTATGATATATGAAATCAGACAAAGTGAAAGACAGCTGCTGGCTGTTCTTACTCATTTGTGGAATGTAAATACTTAAAGAAACCACAATGGTAATGTACAGCAAAAGTAATTCTTCAGACTATGAACTATACATTGGTTACCAGAGCAGATAGGAGTGGAGGAGAGAATAAGGGGGCTTAGCTAGAAAGTGAGTGAAGCATGCATGTATGCAGGGTGAAGTTGTGCTCCCCATATTATATAGTTATGTAAAAGACTGGAAAACCAATAAAACTTTGGGGGAAAACAAAAAAGCTTCCCTTGCAAGATACGGAAACTTAAAGGGGACATTGCACCAAGAGTCACCACATCCTTCAAAACATCTACACAAAATGCAAACAAATGAAAACATATACCCCCAAGTGCCTCTTACAGCAAGGCACCAGAAAAGCCCTTGGAGTCTGATCTTGTGTCCTGTGAGCTCCGATGGATCTTGTGCACTAAGATTCACTTAGATACCTATGAGAAGATAGGAAATCCCACAAAAATGGGCAGATAACCTAGACAGCAGAGTTAACATGCAGTGTCTTCCCTAGGTTGTCACAAGTTGACAAGAGGAGTGACACTCAGGGCTCAGTGTGATAGCAGTTGTCTTCCAAACTAAAGTAAACCAGCATTGCATCAGCCAAGCAAGCAGGTTTCTGAAAGGCCCATGGCAGTTGCCTCTGCATGACTCATTTCCCTTCCTCTGAGCCAACTGGGTGACTTTAGGACTTTTCAAATGTAGCCCTCCATATGCTTTTCTGGCCAGCTTGGAGAAATATTCCTGGCATCTGCCTATGCATTCTGTCTCTTCTGCTAACTGCAAATATCCCTTTAGCTTCCAAACACGGAACACCTAAGGGACTGAAGGAAAATCCCTTCCTCCATGATGCCTACAGGAAATGCTTTCTGATCATGAGGCAGCAGGGGATGATCTTCCACATGCCTGAAAGTTCAATCAAGTTCATCTGTTCATGGCTCCGCCCACGTGCTGGGAATCAAGGTCAACTGCCTAGTTGAGCCCTCTGACTTGGTCTGCTGTGTCTTATGTAAGAGGGATACTACCAGGGCCCCCACTATGCTTGAGGATACAGGGTGATCCAGCAGCCCACTTAGTAGCAATGGAGTTGAAATAGGGCATGCTGAGGTCAGAGACATTTGACTTTTTTTTTTTTTTAATATAATGAAGTAAGACTCAGATGGCCTTGTCTTATCACTTTTATCTTCTCTCTAGACAACAAGTGCAAGTCATGCCAACTTCTGACTTGGAAGGCTGCGAAGTTTCTCTATATCATGACTGACAGACCAGCTGGAGTGGAGGTTACAGGCAGGTGAGATTATTAATGTGCCTCTTTCTTGGTACCTCTGCTTCCTCTCTGGACAGGTGAGTGTTGTGGGAAGTTCTTTTGCTGTTCCCTCCCCCCAATACTTCCTATCTTTAGTAACTTTTAGAGATATCTGTTTCCTCACCAGCCTCAGCTCACAGTTTTGATGAGGAGTGTTTACACCCTCCAAGTAACATAGGGCAAGTTATTTTAAACTGTCTAACCTCAGCAGCAGAAGAGCCACCCCGTGTCATAATTATTTACTTTCAGCTGCTTATATGCCAGTGTCATTAAATCTTTACAATAGTTTCAGTGAATGCCATTTATTTTCATCTGTACTTTAAAAGAATTACACAAGGGAGCTTTTCAATTTAATATGAACGATAAATCTTAAGCATGTTGTGGAATCTACAGGCCTGTTAAAAAGGAGTAAAGCAGTTTCCACAGGGACTGAGGGTTTGAAATAAGAACAAAGCTTCATTCTTCCTTTGAGGGAAGGAAAGGAAAAGGAATGGGGGAAGGTGGTTTGGAAGAGGGAGCCAGCCAAGTAGCTGGTCAACCAGACTCAACAGAAGTGCTTGGGCATATGCTGTACTTAGAAAAAATTCAACACGCTTTGTACCCAGCATGAGCCCACCTATGTGGACGTGGGTCTCACATCCTAGTAAAGAGGTAACACTTCTACATAAACACTTGAAACTAGGTTGTAAGTAACTGGACCATCTGTCACTGTGATAGTATCTATAATTTAGTGGGAGTTTTATCTATTCTGAGTAGGAACTATGCGAAGTGTTCTATATCCATTATATATGCTCATATAACCAAGTAGGATAAAAAAGTGTGGGGCTCAGTCAAGAAATCTGCCCAAGCTAGCTGAATCCAACCTCCAAAGGAGGGCTGCTAGATAAAACACAGGACTCCAATTAAATCCAAATTTCATATAAACAACAAGTAATTATACTTAAAAATGTAAGTTTGTCTTCAGTATTGCTATTTTTTTTTTTTTGCTAAATCTGGCAACCCTCCTCCAAATTCATCCTATAAAACTATTCATAAATAGTATAGAATTCATGACTAGGAGAGATTCTTTCTGGTTTGGCATATCACAAAATAGCATATTGCCCATATGTGATATTGTAATCCATAGTGAGACATATATGTTCGGTTTTTGTTCCAGTACCTCATGCACAGTCCCTAATACCTTTGGATTCCCAAAGTGATGAATGATAAAATTAGTTTTTCTTATGCTCAGGAGGTGACTTTTGGAATGTAGCTAAGGATGGGCCTCCATGACTAAGATGCCTGTGAGTTCTTAATACTTATCTTGGCTGGAAAAGAATGATGCAAAAAAAAGTCAATCTATATATTTTTATTGTGAACTAACATTGTGAGGGTGTCACAGGTTTCTAAGCCTCGCTTGTGTTAAGGAGGCATAGTCTGTTCACTCCCATACTGGAGTTCCTGCTTTGACTTGCAGTCCCAACAGCAGAATTTGTCTATGTGCTCCAGCAAGATTTCAGTCCTGGCACAAGGAACCTCATCCAAAGACACACCCCAATTCCCTCTCCACTTCCCTGCACACTTTGACCAGGAAATAACTTCAGATTCGCTGACTTTGATTAAGCATCCAGGACCATGCCTATGTTTCTGTCATCTCTTAGCAACGCCTTGTTGAGTGGCCTTATTCAGTTGCCATCATCACCTGGCACCTGGGAAAGGAAATCTTTCAGGGTGAAACCTCCAGGCCCAGAGGGTGGGGGGTGGGGGGGGGAAGCTTTAGAGAAGGGAAGCTACCCTTCTCTAAAGCAGGGACAAAGTGATCTAGGTTCAGATTTTCTGATCCTGATTTCAAATTCCCCAAAGTTGCCTTAAATGGTTTTCTTAACACTGAACTGTGTAGTCCTTTCCATGATTTTCTTTTTTTCTAAAAAAAATAGTTGAGAATATTTAATTTATTCCTTCTATCTTTACATCAAAGGTATAAATTTATAGAGTGAGAAATCTTAATCTTCTCTTTGGAAAAGATTCATTCTATGTATAAATTACCGCACAGTTGTTATGTTCCTTGGTAATGAATACTGTAATTCACCATAAACTCAAACCCTGTCTATATTATCTCAATCCACCAAATTCTCTTTTTACACTCATATGGTCCCTAAAACCCATCTCCATGTGTCCTGACTAAATAAAACAGAGATAGGACTCTTCTCAAATTAGGTGTGATAGTAATTTGCACAACTTTCTTATTCAGGTTTCACACCCTGGTAGCCCTACCTTGATTACTACACAAAGTTGTAAACCTTTGTCCTTTTTCTGTTGGTGTTTCTTATCTATAAGTACCTCTTTGTATGTTTGCTTGCCTTAAACTTCAAGCTTATTGAACGCAGACAGATTTTTCTGCCTCTATCTCATGCTTTATAAAGGACCCACAGAAATATTTGTAAATGAGTTTTAGAATGCTTCAAGTAACAGAGAGTCAGCAATATGATTCCTGAAATTATTTTTCATTGGATTTGTGTAATGTGCTTTGTTTTCCCAGAGGCTACAACCAAGACAACATAACAAATGAAAAAAAAGGTAACCAGACACAAGTGATTCTCAAAAAGACATGAGACGGTGGTAAAAGAGCAGTGCAGAGAACTGTGAAAAAAATTCCCTTACTATAACGGATTGAAAGAAAGGAAAGAATCTTGCCCTAAGCTTTCTAAAATGGCATGAAAAGTAAGAATGTTTATTTAAATTGAAAATATTTGTTTTATGGGTTATTTAAAGCTGGTTTGTCAGTTACCCTATTGGGAAGACATTATTTACAAGAATTATTCACAAAATAGATGCAGAAAACTAGGTCAACAGGCTCAGCTAAAAAAAAAAAAAATACTCGGATAATTCCTTGGCCACCTGCACACCCAAGGACTCCTAAAACATTAGTCTCAGCCACAAGAGAAATACATTTTCTTTAAAAAATGCCACTGCTGTATTTATGAGCCCAATAATAGTTTGAAATTTTATTCTATTTTGGATTGACTCCTTGCAAGAGTGCCAACCACCCCTCATTTGACAAGTCACCTGGATGATCTCCAGTTTAATGCCTCAACGATTGAAAAGGAGGCACAGGAGACTTGATGAAAGTAGTGAGATGGTCACAGGTGTTCAGGAAGTTACAGATACTTTCAGAGCACTGATTAGGTAGAAGCATTTTGTAATAATTTTTTTAAAAAGGAAACATTTCTGTTAAAATACTAAGCGCTCTACACTGCAATAAATTAAACTTTTCAAGGGTATGAATATTGAAAGAATCTTCTACATTATCTATCATTGCAATGACATTTCATTTGGGGAAACCTCAAATCCTTCACTAACAGCAATTCACTCCTGCCAATGTTTTATGAAATCATTATATCCTTAAAGGTCTGGACTACAGAAATTTAGGAAAAATCTAGAGCTCGCTATCATTCAGAGGATATTAAGTTCTGTGCCTCAAGGGTCCTTTAACAAGATTAGGAAGTGAGAGGCAGGACTTGTTAAATCCAATAATCTACTGAGTAACTGCAGGGAGGCCATTCATAAATGCACCACCCTTCCCTTAGTTTCTGTGTTTCTTTCCTGCTTAAAACTCTCTAAGGACTTCCTGTCATACCTACAATAAAATTCAAAGTCCTTATCTGAGACCATTAGACCCTTCATGATCAATTCTGTCTTTACCTGTAACATTTGCTCACTAAGATCAAGTACTTGAGACTCTACTACTCCGGGCCTAGAATCTTCCACTCCCTGATTTTCCTATGGCTGGCTTCTTCCTGTCATTCAAGTCTCAACTCCAAGGTCACCCTTTTCAGTGAGACCTTCTCTCATCACATAAATGAAACTGTTCACGCCAACAACCATTACTCCCTTCTGCTTTTTTTCTTCCAAGCACTTGTCACACTCTGAAGTCATATGTTCATGTTTTGTGTATCTTAGCTTGCTCCTGACAAGGGAAAATTACTAGAATCAGAAACAGCCCACAATGAAGAACTTCCCTAGCCCTGCTATACAGCCCTGCTGAAAGTCATGTGTAGAGTCAAGATGATCAGATTGCGGTCCACCTCACATATCAGCTATTTGATTTCTGCATAGCAACCAGCTTCTGTTTATCAGGGAACACTATAAAACCCACTCACCCTTGGTTTATGGGGTTTAGTCTTTAGAGAGCTGTCCCACTAACTCCATCAGTAAACAAAATCAAGCCTCCTTTCTCTGAGTCTTTGGCTGTCTTCCTGGGACCATTGCCATAACACTATTACTTTAGTTATCAAGAAAATTAAATTATGCTGTTTATGTCTAAGGAAACAGGGAACTAGAAAATACCAAGTTATCCTTAGAAAATTTTTATGCAAAATGTTGTATTTATTTTGTAGAAGGCAAGCAAATTTTGATTTTCTAAGAAAATTAATTTTTGTAGACTATGTTAGAGTCCTTCTTCCTCTCACCCTCCTTTCCTTCCTCCCTCCCTCCCCCTCTCTCTCCCCCTCTCTCTTTCTTCATTTTTCCCTCACTCTCTCTTAGAATTAGAATCATGTGGCCAATCACATCTTTTCAGCTAGACCAAAAAAAAACCACAGACCCACTTTTGACTTTCATGCACACCAGGTCTGTAGGACATGTGGTATGGGGTCTTGCCCCTTGATTTTGGTCTGATCTTTTCTTGATATTGACCCTTATTTATATTTCCTTATTGCTTTACTCTTTATTACTTGATTTTTGGCTGCTATTTACCATTTTGTGCTAGTTATCAAACATTTAAAATTCTTTTTTTTGTTTTTTTATATTAAATAATTTATTTATATATAAATTTCACATTTTTGTAATCCCTGGGGTTCACCAAAAAGATTGCAAAAGGATTGCACATACATGATCTCTACTGAAGTCTGTCTGCTTATGGCAGGAGATAAATGGGTGACATTTTAATTGCGACTTCATCATATAATCAGACTGAGAAATCAATAGAGTAACCAAGCTCCCTCCAGATAAAATGGAATTTTCAACTGATAAACCACTTTAAATGATTGATTGACTAAAGTACTGGAATGTTTTCACTCATAATCTGAACCTGGTAATTGAAAGGTTAGTCAAAAATCATACATCCTGAAATTGAAAGTTAAATTCCAAAAAGTTAATATTGTCTAAATATAACCACAGGAAATATGCACAATGCAAAGGGCAGCCAAAAAAAAAAAAAAAGTCACAGCTGTGGATTACTTTAGAATGAAGGCAAGTTAACTTCCTATAATTATGCGTCTGTAATAGCTTAAAAGTGCTCACTGCATGGAGTCTTTCTTTGCTCACCTTTTGGTTTTCATTGAGATGGTTCAGCTCAATGAACATGATTTATCTTTACTCCTTCCTTTTATTTTTCTAACTTCTCCAATACTGAGACAGGACTCCTACTGAGTTGCTGTAAAGGTGAAAAGATCACAACAGAATCCAAGTTTCCGCTTTCTACAGATCCTCATTTTCACATAAGGACTTCTATGTCCATAAATCGTCTAGCATCTTATCATGTCTAAGAATCTACAAAGAAAAGAAAATCCTGAAAAGATAAAATTTACCATCTCATAACCAGCATCAGACTTTGGGAAAAAATATATTTATAAACCAAATTAAGCAATAATTTGATTCTTATATATTATTTAATTGAGGGGGTGCTCTTTTTAAAATCTCCCCAATGACTATAAAAACTGTTACCCTGAAATCTGAGAGGACTCAAATAGGACATTAACATAAAGCAATCACCAGTAAATTTTAGTGATCAACACTCTAAAAGGTCATTAAATGAGTGGACTGTGTTTTCTCTCTGCCTTTCATGTTCTTTCACTTTCTAAGAATTACATCTTTTATGTATTTATGTAGAGTCCACCTTTGGGCTTTCAGCAGATAGTACAAGTGAGCTACACCCACTCCTGTCCCTACCTTGGTAGGTTGGGTGGGCACCCCAAACCCACACTGGACCAACAAACCTCTCCCCTAGGGGAATGGACAGCAGATCTAAGCAATTCCAGTCTTAGTCTGGACTCTCTCTAAAGAGAGAAGCTGTAAATCTAGGAATTGCAGGTGTCCTGGCCTTCCCTGTGGAGTAACAAAGAGGAAGCAGATGTGCAAAAAGAGAAAGAATGATTCGGAGAGGAGAACAGAGATGAGCAGGGGCAACAGAGAATAGAGACAAAAAGAGACCTGTGTGCTTCGGCACCTTGTTCCAGCTGGCAGAGAAGCCTATCTATATTTCTACCTTTAACTTCTAGAAGAACCCACACTTTCACACATGTGCTTCTCCTAATGACGCCCCCTCATTTGGAATTAAGTAGCTTAGAAATTTTCTTAGATATATAACCAAGAATCTTAACTTACTCTCCAAGCAGAAGAAAAGTTTGTTCATGGGCACAAAACTTCAAAGTTAAACTGAGGTAATCTCTTGGAATCGATTCAAACTAGCTGAGTGAACACAAATCTCATCATTATTCTGAATCTTCATCTTTAACAGGAATTGATTTTCAATATTTCTTTGTTGAATAATTGATTTGCAAGACCAGAAACATGGAAAAACCCCTTTCAGCAATTTATTTCTGTTTAACATGGGAAGATAGTAAAACACAACTCCTCCTTATAAAATTACATTAAAAAGTCAACTAATCTTTTCATCCAAATTTCAAGCCACATCTAATACTTGACTAAGACTGATATTCTGTAAAAAATTTAACATGTGAGATTAAAACATCAGGTAAATATTGGCATAAAATGCTTTAAAATATATTTTAATTGGATACAGGAAAGCCATATTGTTTATCAATAAAGGAATTTCCCAGCATGTAGCAACTTCTCAAAATTATGTACTCTTAAGGATTTTGTATCAAAAGTTATAATTGTAGTTGAGTTCTCACATAAAGGCACAACTGAATTGGCAAGAACTGACTTTGAATCATGGACCTAGAAATGAGAAAACCACAATCTAATCGTTCCTCAATGCAGATAAGAAGTTAAAAACCAGAATGAAGAGACTTGCCCTTACTAGCTACCTTGAATAAAAGAAAGAACCAGAATCCTTATGATCCAGTTCCCAATCCATTTGTTTATCTACATGCCCTAAGACATCTGCCTGTAAAGTGGTTCATGTAGCCTCTGCTCTCTTCTTTCCAACAAGATGGTGAGGTGATGTAATTCCATGAGGGACATCTGTACAATGATCTGCAGGACTTCGTGTGTGAATGTCAAAGAAAAGGTTAAGGGAAGAAGAGAGTGAGAGAATGTTGTCATGGGAACACAGGAAAATCACAAGATGAAAATGAATTGAAACCTATTCTATCTCAGACTTTATTTAATCAAGTAATAAATCAAGACATCTGCATCAAAACCAATGCAGTGTAAAATAGACTAAAGATAAGGCTTTCAATCCAGGCAATAATGTCTCCTAAATACCAATGTCTTTTAAAAGGAATGCTTCTTTGCACACTTAACCTATATCATTACCAAATTTTCTACATAAGCATTTGGGCATGCTCTCTCTTTGTTCTAGCTTCTTTTTAAAATGTCTTAAATTTCTCACCAAGGATTACTACAAGAAAAAATTGTCTGGGATATAATTTCATGAGCAGAGCAACTTCTAAATTTATGACAGCTCAGGATAGTTAAAGGGGCCTGAACCTATTTACCTCCAACTACTGACCTCTTTCATGGATTAATCATACCAGGAGGTCAACTTCCACAATGGAATTTCATTCAACAAGAATCTGGTCACAAAAAGAAATATCAGTCCTTAGAGGATACACAGCTATTTATTTATGGTGGAAATTTGTATTGTTGCTCAAAGAAGGCACTTACTCTTTCAGATCACTGACTGATTACTAGACTTTTAAAGGTTTATTCATTCATTCAACTAATTATCAAGTTCTTACCATGTGCCAGGCACTGTGCCACTCATGGATATTACCATGCTAATTCCACTGAAATCCCAGATCTTCCTGAAGAGGTAAATCACTGCATGTAGCTTTTCTGGAATGAAGTCATTTGACAAAATGCTCATCTTTAGAGACAAGATGAGGTAAATGGAATTAAATTCTTTTAATGGTTTTACTTCATTAAGCAGTTTCATTCTCTTTCTGGATTCATAGACACACATTTATCAAAAGTGAGTAGAAAAGAAATGACATTCCACAGCTTTGTTCAGTGAGTTATCATTAGCTAGTTAGTTGGTAGAACCAGAGCTTTATTTTCATCTTTTAAATTCCAGTGACAGAGATCTTTATTCTAAGTAATAACTTTCCATCAAACATTTAATGTACTTCACAAGCTTTCAATTTAGACATTGGTTTATGGCAAAATGATCTAAGACATAGAGAGTTAAAATTATTTTCTCTAGTTGACTAGACAGGGCTGTCTACCAGAAATGAACTTATTTTGCAAGTCTACTCACTGTCTTAACAAATAACACGTCCACCCTATGCCCTTCCCACACAAGCTTCTCACAGATTCCCTCCTTGTCTTGTTGATTTTCATCCTATTTCCTATACCCTGACTATTCATCAAAGTTGGTAAGCAAATTCAGAAAGCTGTTTCTTTTGAGGTCAGAGGAAGAGATAAAGGAACACAAAAATTAGAGAAGTAAAGTTTGCTGGAAATTTAAAGATCCAGGTGAAATATTATGGGGTTTATAAAAATGATTTTTAGAGGAAAAAATTTAATATATACTTATTACTAATTTTTAATATCATTTGCTGATCAGAAGTCATTATTAAAGCAAAACAAAATATGCAAGATATAAAAAATGAATCAGAAAATAATTTGTGGAAATATCCCAGAATGATAGCAGGTAAAGTCTTTTCCCCTCTCTTTTGAATTGTGCTTGTTTTTTTTTTAGCCTTCGCATGGACTTAGTAACTTAATCCCAAACTCAAGTCACACACGGACAGTTCCTTGCATTCCCACAGAGAGGCAGTAGAATCTGAGACCCAAGAGATGGTTGGGGTAGACTTTGGAACATTTTCTGATTCACACTGATGAATTCACCACAGGAACATTCCAGTCCTCAGTTGGCACTGCCCAAACCAGAATCCACATCCTCCAAATGCAAGCTTTCATAGCTTCTAGAAAGCAGTATTATTCACACAAGGCTGACTGCCTAGACCTGGCTCCTGCAATTCCTTCTCCTATCCTCTCTAGTGGACAGTGTAAAGACTACCAGCCCCAAAGATGGAGGATTGCCTTCTCAGGGACTTTCACGACCTCAAAAGACAATGAGAGAAGATGAAGAATGTTCTGGACCCAGAGAAGACAAATTTGAGTTCTGCTCTGAGCTACTGCCTCTTAGTCTTGGGTCCCAGTTTAAGTTGCTGACTGTCCTCAAGCATGTGTGTCCCCATCTGTGAAGTGGGGATGATAATAATGTATGTCTCCACAAGAGTCTGAGGTTTAATAAATGGAAATAGTGCACTGGAAGTCCTCTAGATCATAGAGTACAATAAAAATTATTGCTAAAACCCAAAGTATAAATTAAGAACCATATGATTTGATTCCTTGTCTTTACTACTTTGATCCTTGGAAGGTGGTAAGCAAGTATTTTCACTCTGCAGTCCATTTGTTTTAAGAGTGACAGAATAATAAAATGTGGTCATTTGGAACAATGTGAAAAAGACATTTTCTACCTAGCATCAAATTTTTCGGTTTGAAAAGTCAACCTATCTCAGTGCATATTAAGAATAAAATTTGCTTCTACATAACCCACATCTCACTTTAATAAATACAACTGATAACAATTTTCTTGAGTCTATAAGGAAAAGTTCTCACCGTTCAGAGTTGACAAAAAGATATTGGCAATCAGCCTTTGGCCACTTTTCTGTGACTAGTGACAGCAAATTTCCAAAACATGAGAAGATTGTGTAATTCTCATGCACTAATCTATCCAATCCAGATGACACATTAATCTATACAGGGTTGGGCAGATAGAAAAATTATCTCTTACTTCTGCTCCTTTCTCTAACATTTAACACCAGGCAGGAGTCACCAGGGTATTAATAGCCATAATGTTTTTGAAAGATTTATGATTCCAAGAGCACTAATTTCCCAACTTCTCTCTCCCTGTGGCAGAGAGAATCATCATGTCATTTAACCAGCAGGGTCAAGATATATGTCCATAGCCCACCTTACTCACCAGACTCCAATTTCTACCCACATCGGCACCTCTAAACTCCCCCACTTAATACCTCACATATTCTGCTTCCTCTGTCCCATAAAACAAGGGGATGGAGTTCCTGCTACTGGTCCAACATATACTCCAGTCCCCTAGCAACTCTGAGGCAGGATCATCAGCAGTGGTGTTTCCAGATGGGAAAACTGAGGTTAGGACTTGAATCTGGAGTTTCCAAGTTTGTAGCCAGGAATCCTTTACTTCAGGAGGGATTGATGTTTAGAGGTTCATTAGCAGAAATGTTCATATGAGACTCAAAGGTAGAAATCTAGGCACTTGCACCAATTCTCTGCAGCAAAGCGAACAACTCTGAGGCTTTGGATTTTAACTGGAAGGTGGCAGGGGGCAGCAGGGCAAGTTGGAGATTTATAGTCATCAGATTAAAGTACACAAATAACTACTGTGTGACCCTACAAACAGGGATCTGGCTCTGATGCCTAAGTATTTCATTCTCCTAAACCACTAAAGGAAATGAGTGATAAAAGAACTGGGATGGAATGTAAACTATTTCTTAAGGACACAGACCAGCATCTTCCTTCTTTTAAAAATTTCCCTCCCAAGAGAATGTGGGCTCATTCTCTCTCCTGATCCTTAACCAGGGCTAGACAGACTCCCTGTTAAAGGGGGAAGAAGCAGAGGGATGTGAGTAGAAGCACACATGAGGGAGTCAGAGAATCCGGATGAGGCAGTAGCGCTACCAAGCCTAGAGAAGGTCCTTTTCTCAGTGTGGCTATCATCAGGTTCTCCTATGACTTGACTAAGTGTCCCCTCAATGTCTACCTTGTAACACTCCAATGACAGTTCCCCTCTATCTCAGCCCACCAACCCCAACACATACACGCTTCCTCACCTTTACCCCATCACTGATGCCTGTATAAAGGAGAGCAAGATCCCTTTTTCCAAGTGAAAGGAAAGGGAAACGCCTAACTCTTAATTTTGCCTTCCATTTTGAAGCAGTGCACCTGCACTGGGTAGGCAGGGCTCAGGTACTCACACCATGAGGAGGCCAAGTCAGAGAATAAGAGCAGGTAGCAAGTGCAGGAATGACTGGAGGCAGGGTCCATCAGAGTTGGCAAAGACCCTGAGCGCACAGGGGACTCTTCTTTCCCTCCCCCAAGTGATGAAGGTGGGAGGCTGATGTCCTGGGACATGCAGGAGGGGGATGGGAAGTGGATGTGGGCTGAGGACATCAAGATGGATGATCTAGGAGATCAAGGAAGGCCATAAGGGTGTGACCTTGTTCTGGGGCTGCTCACCAGTTCTGGAGTCCTCCACAGAACTCAGCAAAGCCTTTCCCAAAGTCCCCAGCAGCCACTCTGGGAAACAGGTTTTCTTATGTTATTGTCTTTTTTTTTTTCTTTTTGAGGCCAGGTCTCACTATGTTGCCCGAGGTAGTCCCAATCCCATGGACTCAAGCGATCCCCAGCCTTAGCCTCCCAGGTAGCTGCGATTACAGGCACACACCACCATGCTCATCTATTTTTTGAGACTAGATCTTCTTGCTATGTTGCCTAGGGTAGTCTCGAATTGGTGGACACAAGTGATTCCTAGCCTTGACCTCCTGATGCTGGGATTAAAGGAGCATGCCACCATGTCTGGCCATTCTGTTTCTCAGGGGGATTCTGAGGATAAGGGGATGTAAGAGCTCACCTTGCATAGGACTCAAAAATGTTTTGGCCCCTCTCCAGGGCTTCTGTCTGGCCTTCTCTTACAAAGTAGGCCCCTCCTTGCCTGCCTTTTCATCTCTCATCTTTAATAGAAATTCTGGGAAACAGTTGTTCTTCCTTTCTTCCCAAAGTAAACGTAAATAGCTGGGGAGGTGGCAGAGCACAGAGAAAGGAACTGGGAGTCCCAGAGTCATCTCTGCCCCCTCTCTCCAGTCTCTTTAGTGGGAACTACCGAGGTCTGGGCTTTGCCACACACATTCTTACCTTGAGAGGCAGAGCAGCAGGCGGGACCACACAGCTCTCACTGGTGTGAACGGTTGGACAGTACCTGAGGAGCCTTGCCTTCCTTGCCCGCATCGTGAGATCAGTGCCCTCCTTACAGGTCCTGGGGAGTACCTGGCAGGTGGCAGCCCCTCTCCTCAGCATGGGCTTGTCAGCGGCGTGGGCCAGGCTGGCTAGTGAAACTGAGCATCCCAAGGCACTCCAAGCCTGAGGGTCCTGGCCCCATAGGTCCTGGGAAGCAGTCATGACCGGCCAGTGCTTCCAGCCCAGGGATGGACGGCCACTCCCACTGCTCATGTCAGGAGCTGGGCTAGGAAGTCCGCATGACAGCGGCTGGAGCCGGCCACGTTTCCTGGAGGCAGGGACCAGGGAATGGCTGTGATGTGGGGCTCCGCAAAGGCCACCCCTACTGACATTCAGATCCCAAGGCTTTTCCTCTCCTTCCTCCTCCTGCTGCGCAGAGTAACTGAAAGCAGCTGGTTCCTCTGTCCCAGGGCCCTCCTTCTGCAGCAGGCTCGAGGGAGGAGCAGCCCAGCCCTGAGTGTGCCTGAGGTCCCGGCCTGCCAAGCTGCCTGTCCTGGGACTTGGGAAAATGCAGCCCTCCTCCAGGGCCTCTGGGGCTGCCGTCCACAGGGCGGGGAGAGCTCTGGCAGGGACAGGGGGGGCCTGCAGCTGGATGAAGAGGAAGGAAGTTTTCATAAGCTGGTGGTGAGGCTGCTCAGCCATTTCCTCCAAGGGGGTAGGGCCAATCCTTGCCAGAGGCGAGTGTCAGACCTCAGAGTCCAGGGATGCAAATGCCAGCAGTCGCGCAAAGATGTGTCTCTCTCGGTCCCATGGTGGACAATCCAACCACCTAAGGAAGCAAATGACACACTTAGTGCCTAAAAGAGGGGGAGGGGGACACAGCTTCAAGGAGCAGGGATGGGGATGTTGGCTGGAACTCCTCCCTTCCCAATCTAGGATTGAGGGGTGGGGGGACAATGAAGATTCGGAATCCCTCACTTTTACATGTCTAATGAAATTCCTTTTTCTTGAAGGTTCTCCTGTTTTTAGTGTCTGAGCTGGAGAGCACTACGCAATTTACAGGTTAAGACACCAATAAACTGCAGAGTATGCTTTAATCTCCTGACCTGCATTGATTTCCACTAAATATGGAAGACCTCTGGGAAGTATGGCACACAGCTGTAAATAATTTCATATTATGATGAATTTTGATTTTATTTTTTTTTCAGTTGGGAGAATTTTACCTGGGAGTTCCCCAGGGGAACCCCACAGACCTTAATCAAAATATTTGGCATCACAAAGATGAAAAAAAATATCAATAAAAAGAGAAATAAAATAAGAAAAAGTCTCCAGGTAACACACCAGAGAGGGCTTTCGTCTTGCTCTTTTTAACTTTAGTTTCCTAATCTGTGAGAATAGCAAATCACCTGAAAATACTTCTGGACTTCACATTCAGCATATTACCAGCTGTTCATCAGTTGTCAAGCTGGAGAAGAACCTTTTGAGACCAGCTAAGCTTGTTCTGGGAAGAGCAGGATATGTGTATGTGTTGGAGGAACTATTTATCACTATCAACTTGACTGAAAGGAAACCAGGAAATTATCTTGAGCATGTGACTGGGTAAGTTGGATGCTCTGAGACCTTCTCCTCGCACTGTAGTCTCCTATTCCTCATACTGGCAGTACTCTGGTAGTAGTTGACCCTGACTAACCACCACTAGCCAGGGTGAATTCCTGGAAATTTTTAAGATGGGTGGTTGGGATTCTGAGTGTTTTTCCCTTTTTAACATCACACTGGTCTTCCACCTCCCCATTATGACTTCTCTGCCCACATTCCCAGGCAACTGACAGAGGACTTAAAATACTTCCTTAATACACCCTAAAGTATTTGGTGGATCTGTTAGGGGGCTGTGGCCCCCAGTACTGGAGGTGATGCATTAAAATGGCTATTGTTTGTTGGTGGGGTGGAGACTTGGACAAGGAAAGTGAAGCCTTCTCTCGATAAGAAAGGATTAAAAGATTAGGGAGGGGACAGAGAAAAAGACAGGGAAAGAGACAGAACAGAAGAGAACAGAAAGAATGGAGAACAGAGAAGGAAGGTGCAGAGAGGCTGGAGGCCTCAGAGCTGCCGCTGCCATGTGGGGCAGCAGAGCAGGGAAGGAAGCCATGCTGTGGGCTTTTATCCCCAGCCCGGGCTGGTGAGGAGCCTGGGAAGGCATGTTGGAGAAACTTGTGAGCTATGTGACTGAGCTGGAAATTGAATACTTGAAAACTTGGTTTAATTTTGAAACTGCAAAGCTTGGAAGTCTTCCGGAGAACTGAAGAGAATTTGCTGTGTTGCTGTTTTCAACATGAGATGTCTGAAGTACTTGTGTTGCTGTATCAAGTGAGTTTTGCAGATGCCAGGCCACTGTGGAGTTGGAGCTGAAAGAATGCCGGAGCTGTGCCTTTTGGAGAAGAATTGACGATGCCATCCTGGTTTTCCCCATTTGGATTTGAATCTCCTGCTTCAGGAGAAGGATCGACGATGCCATCTTGGCTTCTTCTGACTTGCATGGAGCTGTGTCTTTGAAGAAGGGGCAAGGTGCCATCTTAACTCCTTCATCTGGCTAAAGGTGGGGCAGCCGCCATTTTGTGGATGCACATGGTTGTTGCAGCCATGTATGCTTTGGACTAGAGACTGGACTGAGGTAAGATTACCAAAGGGGTTCCATTACCCCTCAGTGACTCTTGTCTAATTTGTCTTTTAATAAGTAAATTTGTTTTTGTCTCCCTCTTAAAGTTCATGTGGTCTTGCTACTGCACGCGTGGGCTGGGAAGAACCTGGTGTGTGGCTGGCTTTAACAGACCAGCTGCTCCCTTTTGTAGGTTTGGTTAAGCACCCCATTTTGTTTGTTTTCCCACCTGATTTCAGATATTTAGGTGCTTGGAGTTCTGCAGGAGAAGTTAGGGTGTCAGACATTTCTCTGAGTCAACCGTATGGCATTGTGAATTGGGACAAACAGCTTAACCTCTTTGATAATCATTTTCTTCTTCTCAAAGTTAAGATAACAATATCTACTTCAAAGGGATATTGTTATACCCTTAAGTAATGTGTATATAAAGGGTTACTTCATACTTAGATACATTGTATCTGCCACATATGGCTTCTCAATAAATGTTAATTACTCTTAGAATTTATTCCCATACATTGTTGAGAAAATTGGTAGGCCCAGTGTAACAATTTGAGCTGTCACATTAAATATGTTTTTTTTTAAACAGGTAATCATATGCAGATTGTTAGTGCTTCTTATCCAACGGGTTAAGCATCTAAGCACCAAGGAACTAATTGAAATGAGGAAAGGCTAGCAGTGGATTTGGGCTGGAGATATATGTTGGAGTCTTGCATAATCATTTATTAGCTGTGATTCACTGCAAGTTCTAAACCTCATTGGACTTACTATGATAGAGTAAAATAAATTTCTGCCCTGCCTTATAGAACTAATTTGAAATTTAAGTGGTATGATGTATATAAGAGAATTTTGTGAACCCCAAATTAAAACATATTAAATCTTTATGTCAGTATGGTGTTGTCAAAATAATATTATTCATAATAACTCTAGATGAAATAATTGTATTTGATTTCTCTGAAACTCAAGATTTCTTTGCCTGAAAGGATTCTAAGTTGACTTTGCAGCTTACCACTGACTTTTGTGATTCATATGATGTGAGAGCACATAACAGATAATTTAAACTATACCTTATTTTTACTAGTGATTTCTTATCACTTCTAGAGAAAAAAGGAACAATTTAGAATCTGAACAAGGGTGAAGAGGGGAGTGGACACTGGTGAGTGTTATCAGAGCCTTTTTTAAAATGTTGTTTTATTTGATATCATTACCTACTGGGGGGGGTCCTCACCACCTTATCACCTGTGAACCATTGCGTTTGTGCCCTCCCCACTCCTACTTTCCTCCTCCCTCTTGCTCCATGTTTCAATTTTGCTGAGAGTTAGTTTTAAATTTTTCTTGTTTGCCTTTCTGTTTGCTTGTTTTCCCTTTATCCCTCATATAAGCGAGACCATCCAGTATTTCTCTTTTTCTTTCTGGGGAATGGACAGCAAGAAACTCCTTTTAGAAATGCAGAAAGACAACTGGAAGATAGATGATTTGCTAAAATCAACATGAGTAGGGAGGACAATAGTCAAGATTGGCATCTCGTCTAGTTCTCTCCACTCCTCTCTATGCTGGTGGACTTTGTCCACAAAGCTAGTCTGGTCTGTCTGTACTTCCTATCTTCAAAGCCTGGCTTCTCAGGAAGCTTTCAAATTCTGATTCGTGTTGCTTCTGCTGATCAGAAACAATTCTCTCTAGAGCTGTTTTACTACTGCTTCAAAGAGCTCAAATGATTCAAGATTAGAGTAAAACTGTACCTCATCAAAATCTGTTGTCTGAGTAATTCCATTAGAAGTGGAGATCGCAGAGAACAAGTGTTAAAGACTCATGTCCCAGGAGATCTCAAGGGTTCCTAGAAATAGTCCATTCAGAGTTTCAAGTCAAGGGTGCTACAACCTGCCTCTTGATGCTCATTTTTCTCTCAGAAGATGCAGCTCACACCTGTTAGTCCTCTGTGTGAAATAAAATCTCCTCAAGTCTCCATACCCATTTTGATTGTGACATTTTAGACAGTCACAGCCTATTAGGAAGAAAGGAAAGTATTAACTACATCTCTCTGATGTAAGGATATATTTGGAAAATGCAATTCCGAATCAAGAAAGAATGACACAAGGCAGAGGTAGGATTGGAGCATAGAACTGGGAGAGCACAGACAGAAATGACACCTGAAGACCCAGGAAGGATGTTGAGGAATAAAGAGAGGGTGTGTTGAGGGCATGAAGTGGGGACCAAACTGGAAGATGTGACCTAGGAGAGTTAAGACATGCTAAGAACAAGTGTCATCATTCCTACTTCTGCTCTATCAAATAAAGCGTCAAGATGTTTTTAGGATATTCTATCTACTGGGTAGAAATGTCTAGCAGTATTGCAACTTAGTTTCTCCCATTATTATAAGATTTGTGTAACTGAGTTTGATGTACCACTGATGTTAATAATGGTGATGGAAGCAATCATCTAGGCCTGCTGTCATATCTGCTTTATGTCTAACAGCTGCCTGACACTGCATCAGGCATTTTTTTGTGGCTTACTGCTAATTCTCAGAACAATGTAGATAGTAGAACCTCTGTTTTAGAGACATGGACTTTGAAGTTCACTTGAGTCAAATTACTTGCCCAAAGTGATCAGCAATTAAATAGAAACAGATGCAGGTCTTTCAACTCAAAAATCAAAAAGCGTCCTGACTAAAAAAAAAAATAAAGAGAAAATGGAAGGATTACTATCCCAGACTTCAAATTATACTACAAAGTCATAGTAATTAAAACAGCTTGGTACTGGTACAAAAACAGACAATTAGACCTGGATTGAGTACCCTGAAATAAAACCACACATATTTACTCAACTAATCTTTGACAAAGGAGTGAAAGACTTAATTGGAACAAGTACAGCCTCTTCAAAAAATGGTGCTGGGAAAACTGGGCCAAGACATTAAAAAAAAATGAACCAAGAAACATCCTTAACATCTTGTACAAAAACCAACTCGAAATGGAAAAAAGACTTGGATATAAGACCAAATACCATAATATACATAACAGAAAATGTGGGCAAAATCCTCCATGAGCTACAGTTCAGAAATCCATTTCTGGACACATCTATAGCAGGTAAAAAAATGAAGGAAAACATAAAGAGCTGGGACTACATCAAACTAAAAAGCTTCTGTACAGCAAAAGATATAACAGAGAAAACAAAAAGAAACCCAACTGAGTGGGAAAAAATTTTTGCCCTCCATACAAGAAATAAGGATCTGATAACAAAAATACACAAAGAACTCACACAACTTAATATAAACAAAGAAAAAAAAAGTTAAAAAATGGGGAGAAGAACTAAAAAGACACTTCTCCAAAGAGGAAATACAAATGGCCAATAAGCACATGAAAAAAATGCTCAGTGTCACTAGCAATCAGGGAAATGCAAATCAAAACCATAATGAGACACCACCTTACACCAGTCAGAATGACCCACATCCAAAAAATGGACAACAATAAGTGGTTGTGGAAAGAAAGGAACACTCTTACACTGCTGGTAGGAATGTAAGCTGGTTCAGTCACTACAGAAAACAGTGTGGAGGACCCTCAAACTAATGGAAATGGAACTACCATTTGACCCAGAAATTGCTCTTGTGGGAATCTAACCAAAGGAGACTTCAATTCTTGTACAAAGGGACACTTGCTCTTGGATGTTTACTGCAGCACTATTTATAATTGCAAGGACATGGAAACAACCCAAATGTTCCAAAACAGAAGATTGGATGAAAAAGATGTGGTATATATATACACAATGGAATATTACTCATCAATTAAAAATGACAAATTTGATGATTTTATGATAATCTAGATGTACTCAGAAGAAATCATATTAGCAGAAACAAGTCAGAAAGAAAAAGACAGGAAACAAATGGTTTCACTAATATATGGGGCATAGGAAAAACAAACAAAAAAGCCATGAGGAAAAGTCAAAACAAGCTAGCAACAAAACTGAAGTACATAACTCAGGGGTGGGGGGTGGGACAGGGTGGGAACCGTTAGGGAGAGAGGATGGTGGGCAACCACCGGGGTCTACAAAGATGTGAAATTTATACATAAATAACTTAATATTAAGGAAAACATTAAAGATACAACACAATCAATAAAAAAAGAAAGAAAGAAACAGATGCAGGTCTTTCAGTTTCCAATGTCTGTTTTCATGATAACACCAGTTTTCCAACTCATATATGTAGTTAGTACTTTATCATCTATGTTTTAAAGATTCAAGATTTGAAGGAGTAGAAAAGAAAACTTTTCCATATCTTCTCTATGGTCTACAAGTACATCATTCCCTCAACAACTCAAACTCCTATTTTCTCTAAACTCATTCTCTTGTGATCAAATTTTTGCCTGTGACTTCTGCCCCCAAAGCAAGCCCAGCTCTATTCTTTAGGAGATGACTCTGGGTCAGATGTTCCGCTTTGTGATTATTATTTATGGGAGAACCAGACCCCAATGCTTTGGAAAATAGTCTCATTAAAATACTCTTTTACTTGCAGTCTACCTGCCACCCTGAGCAGTACACATGTGTGTATTCTAAGCAATCTTTCACATCTTAAGTTGTGTGCCTACATTGGCATCTGATCACACAGGAGGATTGCTTTTGAAGTAAATGGAAAAATTTCTTGAACACACTCGAGCAGCAGCCATGAGGGATTTAAGTGCTCTCTGTGTCATGCCAGATGGCTGTCCTCTTATTCATGGTTTCCAATACCCTTCACATTGCACCCACTAAGCAGTTAGCAGTAAAAGTCCTCATAGCCACGTAGGGAGTAGGTTCCACTTTACCGAGGGGTGGGATGGGGTAGGATGGGATAGAGGATGATCTGAGGTATGGGCCATGAGGTTTGAAGTATCTGTGCTCTGAGGCCCATCCAGAGCCCAAGGCTACATGTCCATGTCTTCCACTTAACCTCTATCTATTCTAGATTATTCCTCAGTGAAGCCATCCTCATTGTGATCAGTTTACTGGAAACTATCTTCAAAAAAAAAAAAAAAACAAACAAACCTTGATGAGATTAATAGGAATTACTTCTAAGTACATGTTTTATTAAGTGACCAGAGATAGTGCCTTGTTTCCATTGAAACTGGTAATTTCATCTAGTGCCAAGCACATCCCGTTTGCAATCCAATTTAGTCCTTAAGGAATCATAAGAATAAAGATACTGAAGCCCAAGGTTACTCAGAAGGGCAAAGCCAGCACCTGAGTCATTCTTTTGGTGACTCCACCCTTAGTTCTAAAGTGTGGCTAATGCACTGGAACACTTCTCAGCACCAATCTGTCCTCATCCTTAGGTCACTGCTATGGAGTCTTTCCAGTGCTTACCCTATCAACCCACCTCAGGAACTGCTGCCCCAGCTGTCTTCCAAGACTCCAAGTCTTAGAGTTGTGACGTAGGATCTCTAGCATCTCTGACAAAGATCCACATACAGCCAGTGTCTCCAATGCAAAGATGGACCCCATAGTCAGTGATCTGCCTGCACTTCCCCACTTTTTCAGAGTTTTCTGCCACACTTTCCCTGAATGATCCCTTTTAGACAGAACAGGGATCATGAGGCAGAGCTCAGATCTTTGCCATTGCCCCTCCCTTCTGCAAACACTACTGCCTTCTGGGAGCCTGTTTAGAGTCCACCATCTCTCTGGGAGCCTCACCATCATCCCAGCCTTCACTAATCCTCCGTTCCTAACACTTGCCAATAACATTTATTCTGATGCTAATCACATAGTGTTCCCTATGGTGAAAGTAGGAAAGAGAAAAGACTGGAAAAGAAAACTTTTCAAAAGGCTTTAGAAGTCTTCTTTTAGCTAACTCCTGAATCAACCTCAAAAGCCATACAGATTATTTTGATGTTGCAACTCTTCTCTCATAACCAAAGCATTTGGCTCATTTATGAACTCAAATCAGAACTACGTGCTGGAGACTTTATATATAAATATACCCCAGACAATCAAATTCACTGAAATGCTATCAATATGACTAATCCAGCAATGAGTTTGGACAGTTATGTGCATGATATAGCAACTTGTGCAATAGGCACTATTTTAATAGAAGTGAAGGAAGTTTAATTAGGTTTTCATAAAAACAATGATGGAGCACAATGGTTTAGTGCCCAGTTTTCCCCTGTTGTAACATTATCCTCCAGTAACAGCCCTGCATGAAGTTGTCAAAAGGGGAAAACACAATGGTGTTGCCTGGGATTTTCATCTTCTACCCATTCTCTAATTTCTACAAGGAGAGAATGATTGCCAAGTCATAAACCAGTTGTCTGGGTCTGCAATAAACATAATTTCTTTCTCAAGAAAGGCATGATGTGGTCCCATAAGCAACAGGAAGGGAGAAATACAGAATCCCATAAGGCCAAAATGAAGTTCCTGCTTTGGTAAGAGGATTTCTGAGCTTCCACTATACTTACTTGACAGATACACCAGGTTGAAGAAATGCTACCCCCTGAGACAAGTGTATGGTTTAAAGAAGATGATGGAAAGGAAAAACCTTGAGCCATAAACTGGTCCCACATGTTACCAGCAGCAGGATTTGGACAATTTGTGCGTGTCTGTATGCGTGCACGCAAAATGTGAAAACATCTTCTCTAACTTAGAGTGCTACTGACTTTGAATCAGTAAGACATTAAAGAGATTTTGTTAAGATATTCTGAATCCTGACGCTATCTTTTAAAATAAGGCAAATCGTTTGAGCAACTGTTGTGTTCATCCTCAGTGGGACATTATTGTCATCATGAAGTGACACAAGTTCACTATTTACTGTTGTTGTTGAGCATCTACTATGTACCAGGCATTGTGAACCATGTGCCATGGGGCTACAGAGGTAAGACACGTAGTGTTCCTGGAAGCAGCTTACACCCCATAGATAACCTACAACATGGAGAGTTCAGACTCCAGGCATAGACAACTAAGAGTCCTAGAAGCAATAAAATCCAGTATTTGGGGCCTCAGAAGAGGGACATCATGCACATCAGGTTGATGGAGTTAATAGAAGACTGCCTTTACAAACTGAATGCTCCCCTGAGACTCCTTGTTGAAATCTCAATATGTGGTTTTGGAGGTGGGATTTTTGGAAGGTAATCAGGTCATGCAGATGGAGCCCCTTTGGTAGAATTAAGGCCCTTTTAAGAGTACAGAAAGCAGTGTTCTCTTTCTCTCTTTTCTTCCCTCACTCTTTTCCTCTCTTCCTCCTTTACCCTCTCTCTTCCTCATTCTTTCTCTTTCTGTTGCATGAGGAAACACTGGGAATTGAGCTAGCGGATCAGAAGGAGGGTACAGTTTAGTGCTATATGACACTAAATTGGCTGGCACCTTGATCTTGGGTTTCCCAGCCTCCAGAGCTGTAAGAAGTTTTTGATGTTGATAAGTCACTCTGTTTATGACATTTTTTTCCCAAACAATATTTTTGATGGCTTTAATGGTGATCTGGACAAACTCAAGCTTTATGGGGGGGAGGGGATTTTTTTTAATTTTATTTTTATTCTTTTTAAAAATTTCTTCCATAGATAAATGGTTGCTGGGATGCCTTCCCACCCCCCACCAACCCCTATGATCCGTCCTTCACTCAGATTCCTCTCTCGTTGTTTGAGAATTTGTGTTCAGTCCATAGGTTTCTCTTCCTTTTCTGTGGTTGTGTCTATTTGACAGGTGAGGGACTGTGTTCCTGGTACACAGCATTCTGTGCGTGAAGGATTGTAGTCTTAGCTTTGCGTTGGGCAACCTGTCTGTGCTCATTTGAGGTTTAACAATGTCCTCTCATTGCTGGCTGCCTGGTTTGTCCTTTGCCTCTGCACCCGCAGCCTCTGCCTTCTGGCTTGGGGGGGGAGGAGGCTTTGCTCCGAGTCCTTTTCTGTAGTGAGATTTCTTAGAGAGGGTAAGCATCCACCAAAGGCCTTTGTGAATGGTCTTCACTCTCTCCATTTGCAGATTTGTTGTGGAGCCAATTCCCCAGCCCTGTGGGCTTCCACTTCCATGGTGTGGGGAGGGACTCCTTGTTTTCTTGGTATATCCCGAAATGGGGTCTTGGTTCATCCATTCCCAATGAGTTTGCAGGCACACTTTCGTGATAGGTCTTCATCATGGTTGTATCTCCAGTCCATTATGTTCTATGACAGTCCTTCTCCTGCATCCTGCCCAGTTGTATTGGCGGGATCCTTATCGGGTCCCTCACGCATTCTATGTCAGTTTGCAAAGCTTGTTTTTCTTATTCCTCCTGAGGACTAAGTGGAATGGTAAGACCTTCTACCACCAACCCCTCACCTTCCCTGGGTTTCCCTGACCCTGAGTGGGTCTTTTCTTGCCCACACACAGGTACAGTTGGGGTCTCCCTGACCAGCCCCTGAAGCCCTCTTACCCGCCAGCTTGCTGGCAGAGGGTGCTTGGTGGGTGCTCTCTTTATGTGGCTGCCAGCCAGATGCCAACCGGCAGCCACGGGCACATGCCAATCAGGGCATGCTCAGCCCCCCCTGTTTATGGCATTTTGTTGTAACGGCCCTAACTGGCTAAGACTGAGATTGGTACCAAGACGCTGCATGCTGCTGTAACAAATATGTGGAAAATGTGGAAGTAGTTTTGGACTTGGTTCACAGGTACAGACTGGACTTGTTTAAAGTGCATGTTAGAAGAAGCTGACATCAAAATGGAGGGGCTTCTAAAGACAGTTTGGTGAGAATTCAGAAAAGAAAGGAGAGCCACCGAAAAGATTCCAACTTAGAGAATACATAATTAATCATCTACATAATGTTGGTAGAAATGTGGACAGCAAAGTTCATTGGTGAGGTATCAGATGGAGATAAAGAACTTGTTAATAGACAATACAGAAAAGGTGACCCTAGTTAAAGCATGGCAAAGCACTTTACTGAATTGCATTTGGTATTCTAGTATTTTGTGGAAGGCAGAACTTACCGGTGACAAAATGAGATATTTTGGAGATTTCCAAGCATAGGTTTCAAGGAATAGTTTGACTCCTAACTTCTTATAGTTAAATATGAACAGAGAGAAAAGACTTGGAAAGGTTTAACAAAATGAATTGAAGCTAGAGATTTAGAGAATCCTTAGCCAAGACTTACTACAAAGAGAAAGTGTATCTGGGAAAGAACACCCAGGTGTGACCAAACAACCGTTTGATAAGAAGACTGGTGTGGATGAAAGTCACCTTGTAAAAAGCATCATAAATGTTTGATTTTTGACCATCAAGCTGAGTGAGAGTGAGGCAAGAGGGCAATCAAGCAAATATTTAATGACTTATGAATAAGTCTCCACACGGAAGGTGTTACAGCGCACAGCACACGTGGGGCTACAGATAACTGCCTGCTGAATTGTTGGAAGTCTGTTTCCCGGAAACTGGGGCTGGCACCAAGGGACTCTGTTCTCTATTACCTAGTCCCAGCACAGAGCTAAGTACCCAGTGGGTGTTCAATAAATATCTGTAAATTGAAAAACGTGGCGCACAGTCAGACACATTCTTGCCTCTACCAAACATATAACTTAATGGGAAAAACAGAAAACTAGAACACATTCTATGACTGAATGTGATAACTATTGAACAGAGGTATGAATTGACATGAATGGGGTGGAGCTACCAGGGAAGGCTCATGGAAGAAGTGTCGTTTGAAGTAGCTCCTGCATTTCAAAAGGTCAAGGTTGGGGTGTTACATGTTCAAGGCTAAGGAAACTAGAGGATAGACACAGAAATGAGAAAGCAGACACAAGTTAAGGGGGAGAGGGTGATGGAGTAACAGTGTATGTGGGCCTTGGGATGGGCTTTGCAAATTGGAAGTTCCTTCTCAGCTACAGGGGCCTTTAAAACCATGTCAAGGGGGGTTTCCTAAGGTTTTTGAGGGAGAGGTCACTTTTGGTCTGTTAAGACTGTTCATAGCATGCAATTATTGTCTATTTTGTCCTTTAGTGAGTATATCTGTTTTTGCCTCCTCTTAAGGTTACTGTGGTCTCATGCAGGCTGGACAAACCTAAGAAGTAGCTGGATTTAAAGGGCCAGCTGTTCCTGTTTATAAGTTTATGTTTCCTGCTTTGCCTGTTTTCTGATCTGATTTCAAATTCAGTTCAGCAAATCTTTCTGGAATATCTGGTAAGAATATTGTAACATCTAGCCATGGTGGCGCATGCCTGTAAGCAACAACTTATAGAGTCACAGCTAGGTCTGAGAATCTCAGTTCAAGTCCCACCTGGGGCACCCATATCGAGACCTAGTCTCCACCCCCCCCCAAAAAAAAATAGCTGGGTATGGTGGTGCATGCCTGTAACCCCAGGTACCTGGGAAGCTGAGGCTAGAGATTGCTTGAGTCCGTGGTACCCTGGGCAACATGAGCCTGCGGTGCCATGGGCAAAAACAGTGAGACCTAGTCTCAAAAGAAAAAAAAAAAAGAATATTGTAACATCTTGTTCACTCTGATCCAGGCATGAGGGAAGAGACTAGTGGTACATGATAGACTGTATTTCTCCAGTTCCCATGTCCCAAGTGGCACCCTCAGTTTTAAATATGTAAATGGAGACCCCAAGGGTAACTTGACCAAGCAGCAGCCTCAGTGAGAGATGGTGTCTGATGGATTTCAAAGTCAGCCACTATGGCACAGGCAGTGTTACTGCCAGTTGCACACAAGGACACTGCTTGTGAGACACTCTGCTCCCTTCCTGTTGGAAGAACAGTACTGCCAGGAGCAGTAGGGCTGGTGGGCACACAGTCAGGTGAGCAGGCAGAGGCAGACAGAGGCAGACAGACCAGGGCATGAAGATCGGCTCACTTGCCTGCGAGACAGGCACTATCAACCACCTCAAATGGATGGAGTCACGGGCTCTCACATTCAGAGGAAACCTTGCCATGGCAGGGAAAAAAGCTCTATTTATCTTGAAAGGTCTCACCAAGTGAAAGAAGAGTGAGGGGAGGGGTGGAGGGCAGAAAGCAACACTTAAAAGCACAACTGTTTGAAAACAGAATGCTTTTCATGAGGTTGTGCAGCTGTTTAAATAATGGAAAATGACTGCTTCTTCCACTTAACAGGCATCCACATTAGGGCTTCTTTTCATCTCCACATCACTTTGTCCCCCGGTAGTCAGGATGGTCTGAGTAGAGAGAAGTTCTTTCCAAGGGACACAATTTGAAGTGTGCAAAGAAGCTACTTGCCCACCAAAGTAATATGGAATCAAAAGTTCTGACCTCACAGATTAATTTCTCCTTAGAACTAACCTTCGCCTTAGGAGTGGAGTGGGTTCTCCCTTTAAAACCTGATTGATCTGGGTGGAGCAAACCCATGAAGGACCTAAGATACTGATGAGTGTTTTTCTCAGCCAGGTTCCTTGGAAACTGTCTAGGTTCACAGTTTCTGAAGGTGAGGGTGGAGTGTGGAGAGACCCCACTGTAAGCTGGCAGGTGCCAAGCCTTCCAGCACCCACTATCTCAAGGAAACACTGCAGAAATTAAGGACTTGGGGTGACTAGAGAATTCAAGTCCTGCAACAGCATAGGTTTACTGCGCTCCATGTTCACTGTGGTGGTTGGGAATTTTCCTTTAGTTGTTTTCTACTTTTAAAATATAAGTGATGTAAGAGATTTTTACAAGGTAGGTTTTCATCCTTTTCAGCTCCTTGCTGTTACAAATATTTGCTTCTAAAAGAAACACGCTAGTGTGTATATATGCACGTGACTATGCATTTTGTTTGTTTTGCATTGAGTAACAAGGCAAAAACAACACTCTTGAAATCCAGCCGAGCAGAGCTCTGAGAGCAGCAGCGGCAGCAGCAGCTGTGAGCAGAGACACGTGCATGGGGTACAAATGAGTTCTCTCACATCCTAGGCTCTCCCCTCTCAGTCACCAGAGGCCTATCCAAGGCAATTCCAACAGTGCTCACAGTGAGGAGAAAGAGATGGGAGGGGAAGAAGCAGTTGTTTCAGAAACAACTCCTCAAGTGCTTTGCATCTTCTTGTTCCAGATGGGTTAGGGGCCCTGCTCTATGGGTAGACCTTTGCCTTGCTGAGAGACACCCTGCCTCTGCCATTTTCTGACATGGAGATGCTGGGCCAGTCTCTTGGGCTTTCAAATCCTCACCTGCTCACCTATAAAACCATGCTAATAGAAATACTTCCCTTGCAGGAGGGAAGCAAGGACCAAAGGAGAATAGGAAAGTAAATAAGTTGTAGAATGGATATAGTGACATACAGTTGAGTTATGTCTCCAGATAGATAGCTCCATTCTAGGTTACAAAATATCCCTGATGAACATGACCTCCTAGTGAATCTAAAACAAATTCTAAATTTGAATCTGTAGCAACCAAAGAGGGAGCAAAGATCTTTGTGTGAGCAAAGATAGCATTGATGCTTTGATTCTGCAAACAGCAAATGCAAGGTCACCATAAGATATGTTGTCTGCAGGACAGGGTGGGTTGTGCAGATTGTGGGCTGGGGCAAGAGTGGGCAGAAATGAGTCCTGGGGGGATTTGACTCAGTAAAACTAAATAGAAGTCCTGAGGCCATAGTTTAAACTGCTAGGCATTATCTGCATTAACTTCAAGAACTTGAATCTAGAACCTGCCTATAATGCTCAGTAAAATTTTGGCAAACCTATTTTTAAAAGTTATAGAGGTAAAGCAAGCTCTGGGAACAGTAAAAGTGAAATGGTTACCCCTGTTTCTTTACTGCAGTACTTATCAGAGCCTTCAATATGCTAAACTGTACCATGAATCTTCAATCTGCAATATTTCATCTTCTTTGACCACAGATCCTTTTCTGACCCCTACTGTCTCATGCACTCCCACCCTCACAGATTTCATTTTCTGGCTCCTATACTGGGTGATACTATCCTCACAAAGAGCCACAGGGCAGGCTTACTGCTGTTCTGTGTTTGTACATGTTCCTGTGGGTTGCATCTTTTCCTCATCACCATCTGCTCACCAGACACTTTGCCAGAGCACTTCACATGGGCTGGCTTCTTCACTGGTGGGTGAACTCTCTTCCTACTTAACAGATAAGATAAAGTCAAAACCAAGGGGTCTTCCACTCCAGCCTCACACAGATGGATCTACAGACCCTCCTCAGCAATCCCTGCTTCTTAAGGTAGATGAACCCACCGTAGTGCAAAGGAAAGATGTGTCAGAGAAGTGAGGCTACCTCTTTGAAACTGGAGGTCTAGTAAGAGACAGAGCTCTGATAAGAACCCTTCCTCAGGCCATCCTGCCACCAAACACCACATCCCACAACCCCAGCACATGACAGATGAAGGCCATTATTAATACACCTTTCATACTGGCATGAAATTACCTATTGCACGTGTCTGTTGGTATTAATCTATCTAGTTTTGTGTCCTCCCTTTTCACTGCACTGTGTCTTCAAGCTAAACTACTTCAGTTCTAGAATTACATAGGAATTAATATGCTTTCTGACCCAATGATTAAAACTAAAACTAATTTATTCAGCTGTTGTTCATGGGGACTCCGTCTTTTTTCCTCCTGCATTTACTCCAGGGTACCCTATGCTTTCTGTGCCCCAGCAAGTGAAAACTGAGGGAACCCACACCTAGGGAGCTCATGAAGTGGGCATCTTCATTTCAGTGGACAGCAAATGCTGCTTTGCTCCCTAGCTCTCCAGGCATTCGCTCCACAGCACCAAGTCCAGTGTTTGCTTCACTTAAAACATGCATAAAAGATTCACTTAATGTCTTTTGGTAGAGGCTGGCTTCTTGGCATCAGTTCAGTTCAACACCTTTCTGCATTGTTCACTTCCCTTGGTATTTAGAATTGAGCTGCTTAAAAACAGCCTCTTTATTTTCCAGATATTTTGGGTAGAATTAATTTAGATGGATTTGTTTAAAATACATCTTTAAAATCTGTAGGACTATTTTTGAAATTTTCACAACTCATAGCTACTTTAATCACTTTTTCCAGGCACTATTTCAATCTAGATACTTTGAAGGAACTGGGCCTCAGAACGTCAGTGCTGGCACACACGTGTCCTGAATAAGAGTGCTTGTTCTCCAAGTTTAAAGCAATCTGATTTGGAAGGAGGGAGAGGTTGCTTGTGTTTAAAAATAGCCAACTGAATATGGGAGGCTTTTTCCAATTACTGTGGAAAGATACTTTCAAGCCTGATTAGCCCCCAAACCACAAGCTATAAATGTTTAACAGCTTGTGGGCATAAATATGCTCTGAGATAATCTCGGACATTCATTCAAAAACTATGATCAGTTGCACATCACAAACCCAATGTTGAAAGATTTGATCAAGCTAAATACTATTAATTTGTAAGGAAGAATATAATCACTATATGTAATTTAGTGCAACCATAGGTTTTTATAATCCATTTACCTTCCAAAGAATATTCATAGCTGCTGAAATAATTTGTCCTCCCAGCCTCTTTATTGCCAATGTCTGTCTAGCTTAATCCATTCTTCTTACTGCTGCTAGGAAGATTGTCCTATAGTACATCCAGGCAGGTAGGGCGGATAAAGGAATATATGGCATTTGTAAAATATAATTGCATCAGTCACATGGTAGATACGTGATTGAACCTAGGCAAGAAGGAGGCATTTATGAGGATGTTGATTGATGGTAAGGGGAGAATGATGATATGGAATCCATAATGAGATTGAAGGACTTGTCTACTCTGGTTACTTAAACAGTTAAATTTGAAACATGTGGGGGTGGTCCATCAATTTCTGTTGGTGGTCAAGATTTTGGAGGTGCTGCATTGGTCTCTGTATAGCTATTGGAGAGGGTGATGAGAAGAGGGGAAGCAAAGATCATCTGAGATAAGTTGGTGAAAAAAATACCAGTTGGTTTGAAATGGTCTTTTCTGGAAATGGAACAGAATTTAGAGTGGAAAGGAAGCAAGGCAAGTAACAAATGGAGAGGAGGAGTGGGAGGTGACAAGGACAAGTGAGGCAGTATATCCAAATCCCATGGACTTCAGAGCCAAGGTTTTCCAGGAAAAAGAGGGAGCAGTGGTTTGGGGGAGTTCTGGGCTGTGGGTTGAGTTTAATGTGTAGGAAAAAAATAGCCTTTGTTGGTCATGGAAATATTTTCAGAGAATTCTGTTATAGAGGAGAGATGGTGATGTGGACAAGTTTTAGGAGGGACTAGAAGGAGGGGTAGGGACACATTAGAGCATATCAGAGAGTGTAGGAAATACTCAAATGAGGGATAATGGGGATGCTGGAACCTTGGAGTGATCATAGCAAAGGGGTACATGCACAAGGGGGTGGGCCTGCTGACCTGTTGGAGGAGGGGTTCAGGTGGTGTGAAGCCATAGTTCTGCCCTTGTCTTCCTCAGATTCCCCCCCCCACCACCACCACCACCACAAACATGCCTTCAATAGTGCCTGGATCTTCAAAATTCTCCCACACACTTGCAATTCCCAC